>JANPXK010000937.1:0-13036 GCA_024704745.1 Rosa lucieae
TGGTGCAATCTTCGACACGGTGGTGCACAGTGACGATCGACGTATCCCTGGGAACGGTATACCCAAGCTTCGGCAGGCTCTTTCTTCGGTCTCGGACAAACAGAGCTCGAAGACGACGACTAGGTTTTTCAAATTTTCGCAAAGTGACAAATCTCCCAAGGTTCCCCCCCCCCCTTTTTATGTCGACATCAACGCGTCCTAAGCCGTCCGCTCCATAACGGCATCACGTACCAGCCGTACACGTGTCATCAGTCTCCACTCACTCTCCGGAGTACTCGAGGCGTTACCTCGGTTACGAAACCTACAGTTACTGTCATTAAAGGCCAGAAGACGGACAGGCTTAGGAGACAAGCCTACGTACGCTAACCCGCTATAGGTTCGACACGTGTTAACCACCGTAGGGGCAACTTCGTAACTACCGCCAGCGGAACCTCTCCCTTGTCATTTTCCAAGCGACGAAGTCTCCGCTGAGCGAAACCCCGCCAGCGGAACTTCTCCCTTGTCATTTTCCAAGAGACGAAGTCTCCGCTGAGCGAAACCCCACCAGCGGAACCTCTCCCTTGTCATTCTCCAAGCGACGAAGTCTCCGCTGAGCGAAACCCCGCCAGCGGAACTTCTCCCTTGTCATTTTCCAAGAGACGAAGTCTCCGCTGAGCGAAACCCCGCCAGCGGAACCTCTCCCTTGTCATTCTCCAAGCGACGAAGTCTCCGCTGAGCGAAACCCCGCCAGCGGAACTTCTCCCTTGTCATTTTCCAAGAGACGAAGTCTCCGCTGAGCGAAACCCCGCCAGCGGAACCTCTCCCTTGTCATTATTCCAAGCGACGAAGTCTCCGCTGAGCGAAACCCCGCCAGCGGAACTTCTCCCTTGTCATTTTCCAAGAGACGAAGTCTCCGCTGAGCGAAACCCCGCCAGCGGAACCTCTCCCTTGTCATTTTCCGAGACGAAGTCTCCGCTGAGCGAAACCCCGCCAGCGGAACCTCTCCCTTGTCCTTTTTTCAAGAGACGAAGTCCCCGCTGAGCAAAGCCCTGCCAGCGGAACTTCTCCTTTGCTATCCCGCAAGCGGGGTGTATTTCGCTATACACCTCTGGCGGAACCCCTTTTTTTTCATCTTGCAAAATACCGCCAGGCACGTCTACCGGATGCTGCTTCCCGATGCATCCAGCGGGGGGATGTCCGCCAAACGAAAAATCCCGAGGCTACGCCTCACTATGACAACGACCGCTACGCGGCGTTACCGTCAGACCGTCCCTACGGGACACGGGGACTAGTCAAACAGTCTACGACGGCCCTGATCAGGCACGTTGACCCCCGTCATTTGGGTGCTAAACATTGGGCTCGCTACCCAACACCCTCTGCTCCGTGCAGCTCCCCCTCATCAAACAATTTACCGACCATCCGGAGGTCTATCTTCGCCGGGGAGTGGGGGACTCCCTGGGGGGCCCAGCAGGGGCCCACCCGAAAGGGTACAAAGCGTTTGCTCAGTAAAACCAACGGTTGACAACGCACTGACGCTAATTATGCTCTTGCAAGTCTAGCAGAGGAAAACGCTTCAAACCGCCGAACAACTCCCCAACCAAGATTGCCCTCCTTGACTGGGGACTTGGGGGACTTGTACATACATGTACATTTGCAAGCATAATTAGCTATAATGGGCCATGCTCATTGTACCGCCAAAGGTACTAATTCCAACCAAAGGAATGACATACAGACACACCGCCAGACGGGCTACAACCTCAGCATCGGACCACCTCCAGATCGCCACCACGCGCCGCCACGCGCCGCGCCAAGATGGCATCAAAGTTTCTGAAACTGGGAACTGAAGCATATCAGTCCCACATCGAAAACAAAGACAAGATCAGTCTCTTCCTCACCTATAAAAGGTTCTCTCTCTCTCTCCTCATTAATTACGCATTCATACTTTCCTACTGTTACTTTACTTGTCAACGCGTAAATACATTGACTACTTAGGCATCGGAGAGTTGAAGACCGCCCGGCGCGGTCTCCCTCTGACGCCCATTGTATTTTACTTGACAGGTAACGGGAACTGCAATAACAACACAAGTATCGATCCGCCCACCGGATCAGCGTTAACTAAGGTCCAGCTACCACTAGGCTTTTAGACATTAACAGAAACCTACCTGGTAACTTTCCTTATTTATCTTAATTTTTACCATAAATAGTAACTTCCGTATTTCACTCATAACTTTTGCATACTAAGTCCAATTTTTACGCACCACATATGCACGCGCTCAGTTTAACGTCCCCTACAACTTTCATGAAGAACATTTCCTCAAATTTTGACCCAAACAAAAAGTCAACTTTTAGGGGCACTAAAATATCGACAGAAAGTAAAAATTGAAAGTATTCGACAATTACCGTCCAAATAGTGAGTAAATCGTTAATTCTAGGTTCGAGACATAACAGAGGCCACCACTGCGTCGAAAAGTTCTGTAAGGGACATGGTAAGGGTCTGGGTTTTTGGATCTATTTTGCCGTATGTTGTTCATGCTTGGTGGAATCTTGGTTTTCTGGATTATTTGATATGATATCGATATATGTTGGATTTAACATGGTAAGTGGACAGAATGAGATGGTTGGATGTATGGACAGAGTTGGTTTTTTGAAAATTAAAAGATGTATCTGGTTTGGAAATGTCATTCTACAAGTTGAACAAAGAGAAATTAATTTGGGTGGTATTGAGAAGCAAACCAATTTGTTAACGAAAGTTAAGGAGTTTGAGTAAATGCTAATATTGACGGAAAATTGATGATGAGGAAGTTAAGCTAGTAAGGTTCACAAATTGAATTACAATTAAAGAACTAGGGAATTACCATATCCCCTAATGAGCATAGAGAACAAAATCATTTGGGAATGGTAACTGTTATTTAATTGTTTAATGTAGAGTTGCTAACTAAAGAAAGGTCAAAGTGTTAAATGTGATACCATATTTCAAATGATTCAAGTGCCATTTCACTTGGATTATTTGGGAATGGTAAGTGTTTTTGTTGCTTAAGAAAGGAATGCTAGACAATGACATCAAATATTTAACCCGAACTATATTACCGAAAATAGTATGATCACCATATCCTAAATGGTTCAAATGCAATATCATTTGGATTGTTTGGGAATGGATAGTAGATTTTCATGTTAAAAGATAATTCGATGGACTTTAAGGAAATTAAGTAAATGTTTTGGTTGCTCGGTTGGTTGGGTTATAATGACGTTAAGTTACTTATTGGTATAATCTTTGTTAAAGGACTTGAGCGTGTGCACATGAAATTGGAAGAAGTATCAAAAGTTGGAAACGAAGCTAAATTTGGGCGAGCACTCAAATTCCAGGTAGGGTGAGCTGTCCCTTCCTTGTTAGAGGCTTTTCGGTATATGTGCAATGCTATTCGAAGATAGTATGTTGCCTGTAAATACGTTTTTGGTTGTTCATTAGTTGATGCCTCGTGATATCTGTGTTTCCATAACTGGTATTTGCTGATTACGAAAACCGAGGCTAGACTTGTATGTTGAGATACTGTACCCCATTGTATGTTTGTACTTGTGACCTGAAATTGAATGGGACCTACACGCGTAGATTCCTAAGGATCCCACGATGTCGATAATCGTGAACCTCCGGAGGGGGCCATGCTCCTACGTTTGTCGAGGAAAAGTGAGTACAGACAGTGAACCAGTCATAGGAGACTCAGGGCCAGGAAATGGACACTTTTGCTACTTGTGGTCACAAGGACTACAGAGTAGTTGGCCGGTTCTCGAAGGATGACGAACCAGGTCGGTCACTGATTTGTTTGAGTTTAGCTGGCAGGTAATTATCTCGGAGCTCCAAGTTGTGTGAAGCATGCTGCATATGTTTTATAAAAGTGAATAAATGTTTGTGGTTGTCTCTTTTAAAAGTATTTTCGATAAACGTGCACAATATTATGTAGTAGATATTTTCAAGTACATTGTCTTTCAAACCTAGGATGGTTGGGTCGGCCCCTACTGGGCATGCGAGGACAAAAGCTCACCCCCACAATAGTGTGCAGGTTTCGAGCATGTGGTCGGGAAGCATACTTTGGAGGCACATGGTCTGGCTTAGGGCACTTCTCTTTGACTCTGTTAAAAGGAGGTTTTGGCCCCTTGTTGGGTCTTGAAATCACTTGTCTGGTTACTTTTTATTTATTTATTTCCTACTCGTTTACCAAAAATTCCGGGAGACCCGTAACCCCGGGGTGCGTCTCTCATACCTGTATTTACTTTGTGATTTGTTGTTTTTCCCAAATTAGGCTCCGATTGCAAGCCCAAAACTCTTAGCCCATTTCAAATTTCACTTTTGAAAGTGTGTTGTTTGGTTGCTAGAACGACTTGTCCAAGAAAGTGTTTTGTAAACCAACAGTTTAAACCCAAAAGGCCTTGCGATTTCGGGTTGATGAGTTATCGGGATGTCATTCGTGACATGTCGGTTTCTCATTGGCTCAGGGTCACGGCGTTGTGGGACCCCTCTCTCGGGTCACCATATCTCATGCCTTCCTAGCACCCCTGAGCTTCACGCTTACGCCTTCGGGGCACCCCCAAGCTTCACGCTCATACCTTCCCGGCACCCCTGAGCTTTCCCGCTCACGCCTTCCAGGCACCCCTGAGCTTCACGCTCTTGCCTTCCCGGTACCTCTTAGCTTTCCCGCTCACGCCTTCGTGGCACCCCCGGGCTTCGTGCTCACGCCTTCCCGGCACCCTTGAGCTTCACGCTCTTGCCTTCTTGGCACCCCCGAGCTCCCCGCTCACACCTTCCCGGCACCCCCGAGCTTCACTCTCTTGGCTTCCTGGCACCCCTAAGCTTTCCTTCTCACGCCTTCTAGGCACCCTTGAACTTTCCTGCTCATGCCTTCATGGCACCCCCGAGTTTCACTCTTACGCCTTCCCGACACCCCTAAGCTTTCGCGCTCACACCTTCATGGCACCTCCGACGTTCCCACTCTTACGCCTTCCCAGCATCCCCGAGCTTCTAGTTCACGCCTTCCTGGCACCCCCGAGCTTCACGCTCATGCCTTCCTAACACCCCCGAGCTTCACTCTCTCGCCTTCCCGGCACCCCTGAGCTTTCCCTCTTACGCTTTCCCGGCACCCCCGAGCTTTACACTCACATCTCCTCCACATAATGGAACATTGAATTCTTCTACCATTTGTCAATTGCCACAAATCGAATTCTTTTCATGTTCCATTAATACGACTGAAAATCAAACAAACGCAAGCGTTCCCGTATTCATTATTTATGAGTGACACATTCTTGCCTTCAAGAAACTCATGCAACTTACACCTCGCGAGCGTAACTGTTAATGTTTAACATTGAGTGGTGGCCCAAATCTCGGTTAACGCTGGTTCGGTGGGCGGACTGCTACTTGTGATGTTCTCAGAGCTTCCGTTATCTGTCAAGTAAAATACAAAAGGCGTCAGAGGGAGACCGCATTGGCCGGTCTTCTTTTCTCTGTTGCCTATGTTAGTCAATGTATTTGTGTTGATAGAATAACAGTAGGTAAGTAGTAAATACGTAATTAATGAGGAGAGAGGACAGAACCTTTTATAGGTGGGGAAGATGATGACCTCTTCCATGTTTTCGATGTGGGACTGATATGCTTCAGTTTCCAGCTTCTGGAGCTTCTGATGCTATCTTGGCGCGTCTTGTAGAGGCGTGTCAGCGGTGATCTGGGGGTGAACCGGGGCTCAAGCGGTAGCCTGCTTGGCTGTGTTTCCGTAGGTCACTCCGTTGGTGAGAGTTGGTACCGCTAGCAGTAGCATGAGCGTGGCTCATTATAGCTAATTATGCTTAGCAAATGCTCATGTAAGTACAAGTCCCCCAAGTCCCCAGTCAAGGAGGGTAATCTTGGTTAGAGAGTTGCCTATCGGTTTGAAGCGTTGCTTCCACTAGACTTGCAAAAACACAATTAGCGTCAGTGTGTTGTCAACCATGGACTTACTGAGAAAACGCTTTATACCCTTTCGGGTGGACCCCTGCTAAGCCCCCCAAGGAGTCCCCCACTCCCCGGCTAAGATAGACCTCTGTTTAGTCGATGTATTTGTTTGTTGAGGGGAGTTGTGCGGAACAGAGGGTGTTGGGTAGTGAGCCCAATCTTTGATACCCGAGTTGTGGGGCTCAACGGACCTGATTAGGGCCGTCGTAGACTGTTTGACCAATCCCCGTGTCCCGGAGGGACGTAGCTTGATTGTAACGCCGCGTAGCAATCGTCGTCAGAATGAGGCGTTACCTCAGGAATCATCGTTGGCGGAAGTCCCTCCGCTGATAGTAAGATGAGAAGAAGTGTCGCAGGGATCTACCCAGTTGCAGCTCAGCTGGTGGTGTTGTGCTCAGCGGAGACTGTTGCTTTCACGATGAAAGAGGAGAAGTCCCGCTAGCGGAGTTGGGCTTAGCGGATACTGTCTCGCTTGCAAGACGTAAGGGAGAAGTTGCGCTAATGGAGTTGCGCGAATGGAGTTGCGCGTAGCGGAAACTGTCTCGCTTGCAATACGAAAGGGAGAATTTTTCCTAGCGGAGTTGCGCTTAGTGGAGACGGTCTCCCTTGCAGGATTAAAAGGGAGAAGTTCCACTTAATGGAGACTGTCTCGCTAGCTTGCACGACGAAAGGGAGAAGTTCCGCTAGCGGAGTTGCACGTAGCGGAGACCGTTTCTTCCAAGGGGATGGGAGAAGTTCCGCTAGAGGAGTTGCGCTCAGCGGAGCCTCACCGATTGGTATACTTGCCTTTTGACTGTTACTTCAGATAGACGCTTTGTTTGACGGCGCCCGACACGTGGCCATCATGTACTGGGGTAGCATGTGGGATAACTTCCCTGCAGCACGCCCGCATCCTCGTCATTAATGTGAGTAATTATTGATTTTGTAACCGAGGCGACGCCTCTGTTAATCTGGTGAGTAAGTGCGTTCGTGGGGCACGTGTACGGCTTTCGTGTGATGTTGTTTTTCAGCGGACAGCTTCGATTGGTTTGATGTTGACATAAAAGAGAGGGAAACTGAGTGGTTCAACACTTTGCACTTTGAACTAATATCGTTGTCTTCATGCTTCGCTTTGAGATCCGAGAAGAAGGTTCTGTAACTTGCGTGAGGTTATTGATCTTTGGAGGACAGAGACGTCTTGGAGCGAAGACGAGCACTATCAAGCGCACTAGAGTTCCCATCTAACAGGTTGGTTATCTGAGTCCTCTGCCTATTTGTTTGCTCGTTTCTGCCAGTTGAGATTTTTTGCTATTTGGAGTGAATGGTGTCATTCTGATGTGTGTCCGAGTGTGCATAATGGTTTTGGGGATGGGGTTAGGTATTTGTGTTTTCTAGATGGTTGAATTTAGGTTTTGGATGTATGTATATGTGTGTTCTTGTTTTGGTCATTTCTGGGTAATTGTTCTTGGTGTTCTTTGTGTTCTTGGCTGAAAACTGACATAGGGATAGTTTAGATCTCTTTGGAACTAACTGACCTGGGTTTTAGGGTTTTTCCGACGGCTAGCGTCATAGAGATTTCAAGCAGTGAGGATTATGGGTCTGATGTGTCGCTCAGCTGTTCCGATAGGGTTTTTATTGATTCGTTGTGTCCTTCTGCCCATGCAGGAACCTCACTGTAGGAACCGCTAGATATTGAACAGCTACAGACCATACCCTGGGAAGTGGCAATCGGTCATGCCGGGCACCCCAAGAGTTCTAGGGCAAGAGAGGACACTATGGCCTTCAAACTTCGTGAGGAGAAGCTAGCCAATAACAGCACCGCTAGCGGTTTCGCTGAGGGGGGAGAGGCTGGCGGGGAAGAGATAGAGTCAGCCTGGGTTCTACGTGATGGTACCGCAGTTGACGAGGCGGGAAGGCCGATGACTGTGGCCGCCGTTAACCTTTTGAAGCAGGTGTTTCGCCTTCTTGGCGTGGTGAAGTTGCGCCAGCCAACCGCTGATGACAAGGCTTCGATGCTGCCAGCGAGGTACACTACCATTCATGAGGCCATCTTCATCCAAGGTGTCACCTTTCCTCTACTCCCCAACCTCCAGATCCTGGTACGCGAGTTTGACCTCGCCTTCGAGCATATTTACCCCAACATGGGGCAGTTGCTGATGGCGTTAAACTCGCGTCAGCGTCTATCTGGGTGTGAAGGGCCGACCGTGGTTGAGGTACTCCACTTTTACGAACTTGTGTCTACGTGAGATGATAAGGGTGTAGCGGACAGGTGAACCTCACTCACCGACAAGGGGCACCCAAGTTGATAGGGAACTGGAAAGATTCGATGTCTCCGTGGCGGGCGACCTTCTGCATTGCGACCTCAGGGTTGGAGTACGACGCAGGAGAAAACGATGGGGCGCCGACGTTTAGAATTAAGTCGGAGTTTCAACCAATCTGAGGTTGTCGCTAGCCTCCGCTGACCAAAGCTGGCGGAAATTGTTTGTATGATATGCCTGTATTTTATATCTTTTTCCTAATCATTGCTTCGTTTTATGTGTAGCGGGTTTGCGTTTTAACTTGATGCAATAACCCCGTGCCAATGAGAAACCGACATGTCACAAATGACATCCCGATAACTCATCAAACCAAAATCGCAAGGCCTTTTGGGTTTAGATTGTTGGTTTACAAAACACTTTCTAGCAACCGAACAACATATTTTCAAAGCAGAATTTAAAGTGGGCTAAAGGATTTGGGCTTACAATAGGGGCCTAATTTGAAAATAACAAATCACTAAGTAAATTCAGGTATGAGAGATGCGCCCCAGGGTTGCGGGTCTCCCAAAATTTTATAAATAAGTGAGTAGAAAACAAATAAATAAATAAAAAGTAAATAAATAAGTTACTTTAAAATCCGATAAGGGACCAAAACCTTCTTCAGATAAAATTAAAGAAGAATGCGCCAAGCCGGGCATGTGCCACCTCTGTACGCTCCTCGACCACATGCTCGAAACCCGCACACTGTTGTAGGGGTGAGTTTTCGTCCTCACATGCCCAGGAGGGGCCGACCCAACCATGCTAGGTTTGAAAAATAATATACTTGAAAATATTTACTACATAATATCGTGCACGTTTATCAAAAATGCTTTAAAAAGTGGCAACCACAAACATTTATTCTCTTTGATAAAACATATGCAACATGTTGGAGCTTCACACAACTTGGAGCTCCGAGATACTTACCTGCCGGCTCAAATAAAACAAATCGGTGACCAACCCAGTTCGTCATCCTTCGAGAACCGGCTAACTACTCTGTAGTCCTTGTGACTACAAGTAGCGAAAGTGTCCATTTCCTTGCTCTAACTCTCCTATGATTGGTTCACTATCGGTACTCACCCTTCCTTGACAAACATAGGAGCACAGCCCCCCTCCGGAGGTTCACGGTTATCGACACTGTGGAATCTCTAGGAATCTACGCGTCTAGGTCCCATTCACTTTCAAGCCACAAGTACAAACATACAAAGGTTACTGTATCTCAACATGCAAGTCTAGCCTCGGTTTTCGCAATCAACAATTATCAGTTATGAAATCACAGTTATCACTAGGCATCGACTAATGAACAACCAAAAACGCACTTGCAGGCAACATACTATCTTAGTATAGCATTCCACATATATCGAAAAGCCTCTAACAAGGAAGAGACAGCTCGCCCTACTCGTCCACAATGAGATTCGTTCTCGACTTTCAATACTTCGTCCACTTCCAAAGGCACACGCACAAGCCCTTTATAATAAAATTAACCAATGAGTAACTTGACGTTATTATAACTCAACTAACCGAGCAACCAAAACATTTATTTAATTTTCCGGAAAGTCCATCGGATTATCCTTTTATAGATAAAATCTTTACCCATTCCCAAACAATCTAAATGGCATAGCATTTGAATCATTTCGGATATGGTGATCAACTCATTTGACCTTTCCTTGTTTAGTATTCGTTAAACAAGAAAAACAAAGGATAATTTACCATTCCCAAATGACTTTGCTTATTATGTTCATTATGGGATATGGTAACTAAGAAAGTACTTTAACTGTTAATGTTTCATTAACTTTAATGGAAAATCCTTCTTTTACCTTAATGGCATAAAGTTTCCTATTGATACCCATTTCTGCCTCGATATGGCAGTATCCATGTCTCTCTTTTTTTAATTCACATCGACATTTCTTTGAAAGAGCCCACCGAGTTAACCATTACTACACTTCCAAAATTTACAACAGATTCACTTCTTTAATTAAACAAAGCCAATCCTCTAATTGCTATAAGCTCATTTACACTCGTTCATTCAGGCCAAGTTTTCGATATAACTGATATTGCCTAGAACCAAGTTTCGTTTTGCGTATTCAATAAAACCACATCTTCAATTTACATAATCAGACCAAGGCAATACATATCTAAGATACCCACACCGCTACAAAAAGTTAATCACACAACACTAATCACACAACGGAACAGAAATCATCTGTTGTGTGTTTAAGTAAGCTTTATTGCACAATGGTACTTATTATATTTTGTTGTGTGAATGCCAACAAAGTGAAAAAAATTTTATCAGAACTATATTGCACAACAGAAATGAAGTAATGTATGTCGTCTGAATCTTAAAAAATTTAACGCAGATTTCCCTCCACTTTGGAGTCTTGGTTGGCTCTTGAAACACTGAAATTTGGGCTACTAGGACAATGGGTGTTACTATTTCCGTTGTGTGATTGAAAAACTAAGCATCAAAATTTGAGGAAACTTGCTTGAATGTCTTCCCCTAGATAGGCCTAGTGCAAGCTATTGTAATTGTACAACAGATTTAAGATTTTATGTTGTGTGAAGATGGAACTAGGCGGCAACATTTTGAGCCAAAATGCTGAAGGCGCCATGTTTCCCTCCATGATTTGACATTTTGATTTTTAGTGTTGCACTCAGACGACAGTTGGTGAGGTTTCTATTGTATGAATAGTTATTGAGAATTTTTGCTAGGTTTAAATAAAAGAAAACAAAGCCTTCCACTCACTCCTCTCTCAACATTATCTCTCAACACGAAACGAAATCTCAGTCCTCTCTCACACTCCTCCTCCGACTTTCTTCCCTGATATACCGACCCTAATCCCCATATCTCCTCCGCCTTGCTCTCAAATCCTCAAATCTCCTCCTCCTCGCCTTCAAACTATGGTCAATTGAAAAGATGCATAATACTAACAGATTCTTCAAGCTCCCTGTCACGAGACCCTAACAGACTAACATCTCTATGGTCGCTAACTGCGCTGCCGTATCATCTCCTCCTCAGCGAAGAAGGACCATGCCCGCTCTCGAAGCCCGAATCTCCCTCGTCGTCGCTCTCGCCACTCAAGCCTTCTCCGTCTCCCAGCGACATAAATGTTCAAATCCCTTTCCCACAATCTAAAATTTCCTTGATTTTCAGGTTTAATTGGTTTTGATTTGGTTTTAACATTTGGTGCTTTCTTTCTTGCTGTTGCAATTTTACTAGATTTGGCCACCGAGACGGCGAAGTACGTCTTCCCCAAGCAGTTCGAGGCTCGGACTCTTGAGGAAGCTCTCATGTTAGGTATTTTTTTGGGTTGATTATGATTCCGATTCCATCTGACATAAGCACCCATGGTGGATTCTCTGTTTTGAAGAGACATGTTGAGGGGAGTGCTTCTCACCTCTGGTTAGTATCCTTTCATGGCTTCTGTTGAAATAAACACGTTTTAGAATATGTATGGCATGCATCTCATTAGGAACTTCTGTAACCAATGGCAAGGCCAGAATATAGAAGAACTTTTAGGAAAATAACCAATTAATTTGGATTATGGCTAAGTTTACACGTCACAGATTGGACAGAGAAGCTTCAAATATGTTAGAATTACTTTGATCTCTTCATAATGGAACTATGGAAGTAATGAAATTCACAAAACCAGCCAATGTAGTAATCTACTATTTTACTCGAGTATTATGAACACATGCTGGTTGCCTGATCCTTTTGATTCAGAGTGTCATAGGCAATCTACTATTTGCTTCTTTACCTTTTCCAATCACATGTATTAGAGTTCAGTATCTCCGATTAAATTCACATATAGATGTTCTTGCAGGAGATGTTTCATCAACCACCAGTACAGGAACTCATTGAAGGAATTGTGTCCTAAAACAATCATTTTGATGTAATTATTATTGTAATTATTATTAATCAAAATTGCAATCATTAGAGTACACTGAACGCGATCATTAGAGTTCTTGTATGGAGTCTTACTTACATGTCAAACTTGAACTCTAAATTGCAATAATACAAATTAGTCCTTTGACCTGAGACACCATAGTTGTCTTATGAGTGAATGGATTATCTCTTGATGATGCAATAATATTGTGTCCCTTAATGGATATAATAGATGCAATCATTGATATAATCAATTCGGTCATGGAGACATGTGAGTGTACAATAAGGAATCTCTATCCTTAAGTAAATAAGGTGTATGTTCAAAGATGTGATTCAATGAGTCTTTGGCCAAAGCATTGAATGAGATTAAAAAGGAGTTTCTAATCACATTCTAAGAATCACATAAGAATGAAAATCACATTAGGGGATTGACATATCAATTCCATACCCCGATGATGTGATTTAGAAGATAGCGTTAGAGAAGGACCGTATTGTATTGTAATTCCAATTGAATAGGTTCTTTGTCATTCTACATTAACTAGGGTAGTCATGATATGTTGCAAGACGTCACTCATGACTTGTGAAGTCCCGAGGATTAATAAACATTTATAATCCTAATAACAAGGGAGAATCAAAAATGGAGTTTTGATTCGTAAACAAAATAGAATGTTTCTACAACTCACTGCCTTGTTAATTAGAACCTAAGAGATCGCACACCATATAAGTGGATCCTTGAGATTGTATATGAAGAAGATTAAACAAGAGTTGGTTATGACCAAATAATTAATTAGATTTATTATTTGGACATAATTAGGATTTTCAGGTAAAACCGAACCTATTGGGCCTAAACGATTGTCGGGTTTTTGGTGTGGACTTGGGCTTCACTAAGTGAGATTTAAATGAAAGCCAAGACACATTTTAGTGCCCAAT
>JANPXK010000938.1:0-10844 GCA_024704745.1 Rosa lucieae
TTTAGTCAACGAGATCTAAATTGCCTTAATGAGTACTATGAAGAGACTACTATCAAATTCGAATTATGAATATAATGTTGCAAACATATTCTAACTTTCACAAAGTTATGAATTACTTAGAGATCTTGAAGAGCTTATATGGACATATCAATACGCAAAGATATTGATGAGTATGGCTAGGTATGTCATGATGATTTTTCAATGTTTTAAACTATACAAAGTTAAATGTGTCAATTTCTTTATATTGTTTAGCTCTTACTTTGTGTATGAATTTGAGCATATGAGATTGTTTCTAACCTTATCATATGAGGTAAGGCTTATTGAAAATCGTCTAGTTTTGTACTTTTGTTGGTATTGCTTAACCTTTGCAGGTATGAAATTTTGTGATGAGCCCTATATGCAAAGCACACATGGTCTTACTTCGGTGATAGACACATCAATCTACTATATATGGTACATGTAGCTTATCGCATACATAAATGAGGCTTGCAACAGTTAGGGGGAGCATCCAGAAGCATGCTACCTAGGACATATGCGCGTTGTGCTCTTTTTGTCCTTCGACCAGGGTTATTTTTGTCCCACTGGGTTTTTGTTACCTGGCAAGGTTTTTAACGAGGCAACAATAAGCGCGTCCAATACCATCATTCATTGATGAACATCCAAGGGGGAGTGTTGTAAATATTATTATCTATGTGGATGTCCATGTAAATACTCATTAGTTATGTACTTTGTTGTAAACTCTACCTCTATATGAAGGAGGCTAATGAGACTGAATGATACACTTCTACTTCCTCCCAACTATTCTCTCTCTATCTTCTCCCTACTTCATAACAATATATATATATATATGTATATATTGCAGGTGGCTGGCTGATATGCATTTTGGGAATGGAGGGCTTGACGACGTGTTGGCCTCTGCCTCACCATATATGTAGTCATGTACTCATCTCTCCCTGATCGACTGGGGGCCAAAATACCAATTCCTCCAACACTTAACCGAAACTCGTAAATGAACACATAATCGTATAGAACTCGAAGAGCACATCAAACCTCTTACCTGGGTCTTCGCCGGAAATTGCAGAAAACCCGCCGGCAGGTCCGAACCTTCCAAGTTTTGACTCTCTGTCCAAAGCTGAGGATCCAAAATACAGACACCATATGATCCTTCACCTCACCGAGACGCAGCAACCGCTACCAGTCTCGCCAGCAGTCGTGGTCCAAGTCGGAAAATCCGACTGGAAACCGCCATGCACAGTGGAAACTTTCGAGCCTCAGGCCGCCGTCACAGCTCGCCCGTTTGAACCAAAGGGGGTAAAGCCCCGCTTCGCACCTCCGAGACGATTCCAACGTCACCGGTCCGCCGAACAGAGGTCGCTGGAATCGAAAGGAGGAATCGGGTCACCGTTATGGGTTTTGGGGTCGAGGAACAGGGTCGACCAGTCTGGCTTCTTCTACATCGTCTCGATAATGTAATTAATGATACACGGCCCAGATCAGTCGGGACTGAAATCAACGGATCTGATTGCACAATTTAATCTCCATAGGATTTAAATGAATTCATTTAGTTCCTTTCTAAAAAAGCAAAAAAAAAAAAAAATCATGTATTCTCAAACTTCCAAAATTCATAATAAAGAGTTGGCCGAAAAATGTCACGAAATTTACTACGGACTTGGCGCAACACATACTTGATTATCGAGTTTTTAAATTGGACATTCTCATTCAAAAAAATTCCGAAAAATATGTTCAGAGTTCAATTGCCTTTTTAATTTTTTAAAAATGAATTTCTATAATTCAAACTTCATACATTAATTGTAAATAGGTCAGGCGTTTGAAAAATTCTCTGAAAATTTTCACGAACTCATTACATCTCGTAATGTAATTTCAAATATTTAAATTTCAGATTTCTCATAGCATCACTTATCGTTTTGATTTCGATTCATATAGTCAACCGTTTGTAGACGTAAACTTCCCTAAGGGGAGCTATAGCACGAGGAGATAAAAATCTAGAAATTTTGACATAGGTTACTAGACCCCCTACCAACAAGAGTGTGAGGGCTGACAGATCGAAAAAATAAATTGCGAATGATCAGTTATGAGCATATTAGTGTTATGTGGCATTTAGAGTTTAGGGTTGACATAGTAGACCGAGATCCAAACGACGACGATAAAAGCTAAAATTTTGACCATAACCATATATTGTTATGGTGATAGCATCCAACGGTGGATTTTCATAAATTCAATTTCCTCCATCATGATGGTGTTGGAGGGTTTAAGTTATTAATACCCCTAATAAACAAGTTATACTACATTTAGACATATAAGGAATTGGTGCGATCCAAAAATTCTGAAATGGAAATCGATAAATTTGACATTACTCATCTATTTATAGCATATAAGTATGTACTGTGTAAAAAAAATGAGGCCGATCCGACGTCAATTTGACAATGGTCAAAGCGGTCAACCCTTTGTAGATGTAAACTTCCCTAAGGGGAGCTATAGCATGAGGAGATAAAAATCTAGAAATTTTGACATAGGTTACTAGACCCCCTACCCACAAGAGTGTGAGGGCTGACAGATCGAAAAAATTAATTGCGAATGATCAATTATGAGCATATTAGTGCTATGCGGTATTTTTAGGGTTGACCTAGTCTATGCGTCACACTTAATTGAATGGACCTAGTTGTGACTTGTGAGATAGTTATAACCATTGTCATTATTGATAATAGTTTATTCTTTGCTTTTGATTTTTTGGAGGCACTAGATTTGGTGTCAAAAACTTCACAAAAAATTAAATAATCGAATTGCCTATGTCAAAGATAAAGTTTGACAAAATTGAAAACGTCAAGAAGAGTTAGTAATGTAAAATAAAAAACCCAAATTAAAAAAAAAAAAAAAGACACACTTGTTTAAGGATATCTCTATTTGTGTTTAAACCAAACTCTAGGTTACTTGACCTAGTGGTAATAGGGCTCAATTAGAAGAATCTAGAGATTCTCTTTCCTTGTATGATTCTAACTCTATGCATTGTAATCCTCTATATAAAAAGGCCTCTATTATCAATGAGAATACACAACAAATTTCTCTCAATTTCTGATTCCCTAAAACACGTTATCAGCACGAGCCCTAACCCTGAAACCCTAAATTCGTAACCTTCAAATATCAGAAACCACTGCCGCCTACCTTGAAGCTCTCAATCCCAAGAACCCAGAACCGGCGGCACCACCCCCAAAACCGGCCGGAATCAACCTGAACCGGCCACCGGAAGTGTTCAAACTGGCCTCCCAAGAAAAATCCAAAGATCTCCTGTGCGGTTCACCAACTTCCCGTCCACCCTTCAAGGCCAACTTTTGTCAGTAGCTGCACCTCGTCCCCAGAATCCGGAATCTGAAAAATCACCACCGGAACTGGCCAAAATTCAACCGAACCGGCCACGGGCGTCCACCTTACCTGAACCGGCAGAAAGAAAAAAAAAAAAAAAAAAGGGGGAAACCTGTGCAGCCCAAGCCCAACTGCTGAAGCCCACATGAATCAGCTGAGCCGCAGAACGTCCCTGCCACGTCAGCATACACGCAGGCGTCCTGTCATCCTGCCACGTCATCATCCAGACTGCCACGTCAGCACCCCCGGTCAACTGTCAGTCAACGCCGGTTAACCCTCAGGTCAACGGCCGGTCAACACTTTTCCGGAGACTTTTCAGGCCACTTTCCGGCCAACTTTTCGGTCAAGTTTTCCGGCCACTTTTTAAGGTAATTTTTTTTCTAAAAGTTCCCGTTTTTGAAGTTTTTTTTTTTTAAATTTCTTCTTCTTTTCTCGGGGACTTCCAACATCCCTTCTTCTACCCCCCTTTCTTCTTTATAGGGGAGACCAAAAGCCGAACTGTGGGGGTTCGTGCTCACTCCAAACTTGGAGCTTGTAGAGTCCTCCAAACTTAGAGTTTGTTGAGAAGAAAACGATCGACCACATACATCGTTGTTTCGATCTAATCCAAAACCCTTCTTGGAATCGGATTTTCTTGGAAGCGACTACGCTCAGAAAATCCCTAATTTCTTGGAAGCAACTACGCTCATAAATTTAATAGCTTTTCGTGGTAGCCCTTTTTCGCTTCGAAACTAACCCTAATCTTGTGTTGTTTTTCAGGATGAGTTACCTGAACAAGTTGAACTTTGTTCCACTAGAGACAACTGGCGCAGGATACCATAGGTGGGTCCGAGATGTGCGCCAACATCTTAAGGCTGATGGACTTCTGGAAGCCATCCAAGAGCCTAGTCAGAACGTGCTCTCCATTGAGCAAGCTACTGCTTTTGAAGCAAATCAAGCTAAAGCCATCATTCTCATGACAAGGCACATGAATGACGCGCTCCAAAGTGAATACCTCAATGAGGAAGACCCAAGAAAGCTATGGGTTGAACTTGAGCAGCGATTTGGCAACGTTCGTGACTCCCTGCTTCCTGATTTAGAAGTGCGATGGCATAGCCTCCGCTTCTGTGATTTCAAGTCTGTGCTTGATTATAACTCGGAAGCTCTTCGTATCAAGTCTCTGATGGAGTTTTGTGGCCAAACCATAACTGATACGATGTTGATCGAGAAGACTCTCTCTACCTTCCCCGTCTCTGCCCTGATGATTTCAAAGAATTATCGGATTGATGTGAAAGCAGGAAGTATCACTAGGTTTCATGAGCTTATTGGCGCCATGAACGTAGCTGAAAAGCACGACAACATACTCGTGAAGAACTATAATGCTAGACCCGTGGGAACTAAGTCTATTCTGGAGTCTAACTATAGTCGCGCCCCCAAGGGAGGACCCAAGGAGCGAAACCCTAAGAGTAGGGACAATTCTGGACGCTCTGGTCCATATTCTCGCCCTAAAGAGGAAGGAAATCGCCAAGAGAGGCGTACACGGAACCGTGGAGGTGAACGTGTGAAGAGAGAGAGAGAGGCGGAGCCTCCGGCTATGGTGGTGACGCCACCAAGAATAATAGTCATCCAACACATGCACCAAAAGCATCTCGATCAAGGGAGCCTGACCATAAAGATGTTTGTCTTCGATGTTGATCAAGTGGACATTGGGCAAGGAAGTGTACTGCATCCCAGAACGTTGCCAACGCATACAAGATGTATCGTGAAGCAAGGGAGGCAAATTACATGGAACAAGAAGATCAAGATGGAGATCTCGATCTAAGGGTGGAAGACTACAAGGATCAAGACCCAGAAACTGGCGATTTTGATTAAGTCTTTTTATTTTCCAAGAGATGTAGGCAATTGCCATATTACTTTTGTTGTAGATGCCAATGATATTAGTCTTTCGTCAAAGTAGGCGTACTCAATGTAAAAGTAATGTTTAGAAAGGTTTTGAGATAAGTGGTACTTAAGCGAGCTTTTCTCTACCGACATCTCTCTACTTACCTGGTCACATTTACATTGGAATTACCGAAAGAAGTTAGACGACTACCATTGTTTTGCATTAACTAGTTTATTGGATTAGATTTTCTTTGGTTAAGAGAAACGATGATGTAATTCCGTTTGGCTTATTAATAAAAGTTGAGTTCTTTTCTTTATGACTCCTTTTTAATTACGAGCTTTTCTTTTTAGGAATGGATGAACTTCAATGTCTTGCGGATAGTGCGACTACGCACACCATTCTACGACATAGGCAATTATTCTTAGAGATGTTGCCTACATATTCATCTGTGACTATGATGGTTGGGCCATCAAGTTTAGTTCAAGGACATGAAATGGCCCAATTCCTTTTGCCCAATGGCACCTTGATTAAAGTCACTCAAGCTCTCTATGCTCCTAAGGCAAATAGAACCTTATTAAGCTTTAAAGATATTAGAGCCAACGGATTCCATGCGGAAACGCATAATGAGAACGGAATAGAATTCCTTTGCATTACCTCTAATGATTGCGGACGGAAGCGCATCTTAGAGAAGCTTATGTGTCAATCTAGTGGACTTTATGTCACTACAATTCGACCAATTAAATCCAATAATGTCATAAGAGAAGATCTCTTGGATTCAGACACATATTGGCTTTGGCATGACCGACTAGGACATCCTGGTCATGATATGATGCTCCGTATACTTAAGACTTCACACGGGCATCCCTTTTTCAGAGTGAGAAGAAGCAAGAATCAAAAATTGATTCCAGGACTTAGCAAGACAGCGAAAATTGCAGCTTCTGGCGTTGCTGCTGTCTTGGGCCGCCGAAAGGCTGCCCCTGTCCCTAGTGATGACGCCATAAATGGTGCCAACCATGCGCATGACGCCATGGTTGCTCCTCCTGGTGGCCATGACGCCACACAAACCAATTTCCATGGCTCTAACGCCATAATGGGAGATGTAGTCACACACTTTGCTTCTAATAGCGCTACAGACGCTCATGCCCAACCAAAATCTTCATTGGTTGCTTCTAAGGCCCCTCGCTCATTTTGCAAAGCCTGTTCCTTCGGGAAATTAGGACCGAGACCGTCCTACGCAAAGGATCCAAAAATACTCATTCCGTTCTTACAGAGAATCCAAGGGGATATCTGTGGACCAATTCAACCATCATGCGGACCTTTTCAATACTTTATGGTATTGGTTGATGCGTCGACACGCTGGTCACATATCACGCTATTGTCCACTCGAAATGCTGCTTATGCTAAACTCCTCTCCCAGATTATTGATGCGGCTGAAATAGCCTCACAATTTAACCCTGCAAAATGTAGTTGTTAGTATAGGATAAGCAGGGATCGTTCAGTCGGGGGATTGTAGGGTACACCTACACAAAAAGGTCAATTAACAAATAAAAGAATAAAGGGGGGGGGGTTTGAATTTGGTTTCTAATCTACTTAAAATAAAAACAAAACAAATAAAATTATCTACAATGATCGACTTCCCTAACCTAGACCAATACCACTCAGAAATTACTAGTGTAAAAACAGAAAATCCATTTCAACATGCTACAAAAATGTGCCCATCTTAAATGCCCAGATAAGAGCTCAAATGAAAAGCCTCAGCAGATCAATCCATTTATCTGATTTGTTCTAATGTAGGCTTGGATCGGAAAAGTCCTTACCAAGCCTAATACTACAAATTTTTGAAAACACTCAGCGTAATTCTCTTAACTAGTAGTATTATCTAACCCTCGAATCAACTCACACGTGCAAATTAACCATTACACATAGAATTTAACACGTAATTTCCAGAATCATTTAATCATTAAAGCATGATTTTTACCACCCGTTAGAACTAATTACTACTTGTTTAACTCAGCGTCTTAACAAATAACAATTACTCTTGGCAAATAAAGCAAACACACAAGAACTCTCACCGTTATTCTAGCATGCAGACTTATTAACCTAACTCTGAAAATTACCTAAACACGTAAAATGGCACAAGATTGTAACATGCATCATAAAAGAATTCTCGAAATTAACTCAATAATAAACTGAAAATCTCAAAAATATTAATAAAAATATTCTGAAAATTCCGTGTCTCCAATTACACAACTCGCAAATTGAAACACACAAAACCGAAACAAAAATTATAAGTAGAGTCATAGTTACACTTTGAAGCTTTCCTCAGCGGCTTAGCAACAAGGTGATGAACTTGTCTCTGCTATGGTGGTGGAGCGTCCTTGACTCAGCGCCTAAGAGCTTCGTAGATTGATGGATGAATGGTGGTCACGGTCTTGTAGGAGATGGAGGTTTGAGGAGTGAATTGGGCAGTCTTGGAATGGTTTTTTTTTGGCCAGGAAGTGATAGGCAATGAATTATCTTGGCTGGGAAGTGATCTTGGCTGGGAAGTGATGCTAATTCAGTTCTGGACGTTGCCTATTTATAGGGGAGCATTGGTTGGCTTTCCCAACTGAAACGACTCCTTTATGGCCTTAACTTCTCTCATAATAGGGCAATTCCTTTAATTTCCAAGCTGAAACGTCTTTCTCTTATTTATTTTTCAGCTGAAACATCTTTCTTTTTTATTCCTCAACTGAAAACGTCTTTCTCCATTATTCTTCAGCTGAAAACTTCTTTTCTCCTTTATTTATTTTCCAGCTGAAACGTCTTTCTCTTTTATTCCTCAACTGAAAACTTCTTTTCTCCTTTATTTCCCTTCTTCATTGCTTGGTCAAATATCTTAATGCTTTATTTTATGACTCCATCATTGCTGTTTCCAAGAGTTCCACCAGGAAATGTTTCCTACAACAAGCAGCAGAATATCAGAATTTTCTAGAGAAAATAAAGGGAATTAAAATGTTAAAGACCGCAAAAACAGTTGACAGTTAGGAATCCTGATCCAGTTAGGATTTTTCATGAATTTTACTTTTTTCGCCTATTTCACTCCAAACACTCAACAAGACTCTCAAAATGACTTACTGACTAAAAACACTAAACTTAAGGGAGAAACAATGCTAAAATGGGGCACATATTCAATAATATCGTCACAATTTTTGGTCTTATCAATTATCCGTCTACGGGCTCACTACCCTGACCATCCTATTAAGTCGATTCGACTTGATAATGCTGGGGAGTTTACATCGAAAATGTTCGATGACTATTGCATGTCACTGCGGATTGATGTAGAACATCCAGTTCCCCATGTTCATACCCAAAATGGTCTCGCAGAAGCCGCTATCAAACGAATACAAATGATAGCGCGGACATTGGTTATGCGCACCAATCTCCCTGTTTCTGCTTGGGGATATGCAATATTGCATGCAACGACACTCATTCATCTACGACCCACTGCAACCCAATCTTACTCTGCATTACAGCTAGTGACTGGATACGAGCCTGATATCTCGCATTCACGCATTTTTGGGTGTACCATCTATGTGCCTTTTACGCCGCCACAGTGTACTAAGATGGGTCCACAACGACGAATGGGCATCTATGTTGGCTTTGAATCTCCAACTATTGTCCGCTATCTTGAACCCTTGACAGGCGATCTCTTTACCGCTAGATTTGTGGATTGTCACTTTGATGAGACAGTCTTCCCATCGTTAGGGGGAGATAAGAACACAGATGTTCAACAGGAACGACAGGAATTGTCGTGGTCTGTCCCCACTATGTCTCATCTCAATCCCCGTACCGCACAGTCCGAACTTGAAGTGCAAAGAATAATCGAGCTCCAGAATGTAGCAGACACTCTGCCTGATGCATTTTCTGATATTGCCAAAGTGACGAGATCACACATACCTGCTGCAAATGTGCCTGCAAGGATCGATGTCCCAAATACTGGACATCACGCCACTCCTGTGACATCAGGGGATGGCGCCATTGCCCAACATGGAAATGATGTGGCATCTATAGCCGCAGGTCCCGCAAGGAAGCGCGGTAGACCAATTGGTTCGAAGGATACTCGCCCTAGAAAGAAAGCGAATGAGGCACAGATAAATCCTTTGATCATCGATACTCAAAATCAGTCCCATGAGAATGTTCCGGATTACGGTTATGTCCTAGAGACATCATTGGGGGATGCCTCAATGTCAGAACCTATCCACGAGAACGTAGAGATCTCTGTAAATTATACTAGTGTACATGGGACGTGGGAAAGAAACTCCATCATCATTGATGATGTATTTGCGTATTCAGTGGCGCGTGAGATTATTGAGACCGATGACAGCAAACCACGCTCCGTTGATGAATGCCAACGTAGAGTTGATTGGCCAAAATGGAAAGATGCGATCCAGGCAGAACTTGATTCTCTAGCGAAAAGAAAGGTATTTGGCAAAATTGTACCAATACCGCCCAACACCTGACCAGTTGGTCACAAATGGGTATTCGTTAGAAAGCGTAATGAGAAAAATGAGATTGTAAGATATAAAGCTCGACTTGTGGCGCAAGGCTTCTCACAACGCCCTGGAATCGACTACGAGGAGACCTATTCTCCCGTAATGGACGTCATTACGTTCCGCTACCTTGTCAGTTTGGTAGTTTCCTAAAAACTGAACATGCAGCTTATGGATGTGGTTACTGCGTATCTATATGGGGATCTAGATACGGAAATATACATGAAGATTCCAGATGGAATTCAGTTACCCAAATCAAGTGGGTCTAGACCACGGAGCGCGTTTGCGATTAGATTGAAACGCTCACTATATGGATTGAAACAATCTGGACGGATGTGGTATAACCGTCTAAGTGACTACTTGATTGGGAATGGATATGTCAACAATGAACTATGCCCATGTGTGTTCATAAAAAGGACAAGTTCCGGATTTGCAATAGTAGCAGTTTATGTTGATGACATGAACATAATTGGCACCCTTAAAGAGTTAAGGGAAACCGCTGAACACTTAAAATCTGAGTTTGAGATGAAAGATCTTGGGAAAACACGGTTTTGCCTCGGTTTAGAACTCGAGCACCGTAGAGATGGTATCCTGATTCATCAATCAGCTTATACCCAAAAGATGCTTAGGCGTTTCAACACTGATAAGATTAAGCCTTCAAGCACCCCAATGGTCGTCCGTAGTCTTGATCCAAAGAAGGATCCATTCCGTCCAAAAGATGACGACGAAGAAGTGCTAGAGGCAAAAATGCCCTATCTAAGTGCAATAGGTGCATTGTTGTACTTAGCACAATGCACAAGACCGGATATCTCATTTGCAGTGAACTTGCTAGCTAGATATAGCTCTGCGCCAACACGACGCCATTGGACTGGTGTTAAAGATATCTTTCGATACCTAAGTGGTACCATTAATATGGGCTTGTTCTATCCCTATAGAGAGATGATGGATTCGGACCCATCAAGTGCCAGGGAGTCTACACATGGTGGACTGCATTCCCTCTCCCCAACCCCAACCCATCAAGTGCCAGGGAGGCTACACATAAGTGTTTTGGAAGGTTTTGCTAATGCTGGGTA
>JANPXK010000939.1:0-41646 GCA_024704745.1 Rosa lucieae
GTTAATGGGCACCGGCTTAAACCTTATCATGACTCCACTTTTGATTCTCATCATGAGGTGACTTACCTCAATGATGCTTCTTAAATAATGAAAAAGTCTATGGACCGGGCCTCATCAAAAAGCCCGCGGATCAAGTGGGCCGATAGAGGCCCGCCGGCCCTGAGGGCTAAAAGCCTGGCCCGGCCCGTTAAAAAGCCCGCCTCGGTGGGTAGTGGGCCGGCCCGTAAAAAGCCCTAAAAAACCAGGCCCGGCCCGCCAAAGGCCCCGCTAGGCCCCGCCCGTAAAAGCCTGTTAGGCCCGGCTCGTAAAAGCCTGTAAAATATTATATATATATATATATATATATGTATGTGTGTGTGTGTGTGTGTGTGTGTGTTTATATATATGTAGATATGTGTGTGTGTTTATATATATATATATATAGACACATATATATATAAACACATATAGATATATATTTGTGTGTGTGTTTATATATATGTGTGTGTTATATATATATATAGATATATATATATATATATGTGAGTGTGTTATATATATATATGTGTGTGTGTGTGTGTGTGTCGGTGTGTGTTTATAAACATATATATGGAAGGTTGTAGAATCAGTGAGAAAAAATGGCTAGTTGGGCCTTCTGTTACTATCTTTTTCTCCTTGAGCTTGCTATTGTTTTTTGCAATTTGTGAAGCTTCCAAATGTATATATATAGAAAAGATATATATGCATTACCGCATAATAAATAAATATATATATATATATATGTGTGTGTGTGTGTGTGTGTGTGTGTGTGTGCTTGTGTGTGTTTACTTCTATATAAAATATGTGCTAATGTGCATATATATATATTCTACATATCGGTTGACCAATCCGATCGGATTCGAAAATATGGTGGAATTGGCTAAATTTTTTACCACACTCATAATTTATTGTAATAAACTCATCCAACGGTCGGTTTTTCCATTTTCTTTGAATTGATAGGGGTTGCTCTTTGGAGTGTATGATATATAAATATAGGTTTATAAGAGTAACTACGTTTGACCTAGTTGATCGAATTCGAAACGAGAATCAAATTGGCTGGATTTTCTACAACCACCATAAAACATTACAATCTCTCCATCAAGCGGTTGGTTTCTCCGAATTCATTTTCCACTTCATGGTTGCTTTAGAATGAACCTAAACAATTTAAATGCAATGTATAAGTCATATAACTTTAGGAATAAAATTGGTATAGTCCAATGTGTTTAAAATTGGTATAGTCCAATGTAATTAAAATTAATTTTTTTTTTAATCTTTTGTTGGGCACATCCATCGATGGTATATATGCAAACGTGATGTGAAAAAATAAGCACGTTTCGCGGTTGCCACGCCGTCGGTCAACCAATAAAACATATAAGTGACTACGGTTGACCAATCCGATCGGATTCGAAAATATGGTGAAATTGGCTAAATTTTTTACCACACTCATAATTTATTGTAATAAACTCATCCAACGGTCGGTTTCTCATTTTCTTTGAATTGCTATATGTAGCTCTTTGGAGTGTATGATGTATAAATATAGATTTATAAAAAATTAGTGGCTTTAAAAATTTATTTATCAATAAATTAGTATCTATATATAAATATAGATTTTTTTGGATACAATAGAGTTATATAGATCTGTTATCTTTGGTTGTATTTGATTATTATCCATTGAATTTCCAAAGCTTGATTAAAAAAAAAAAATACTTGTGTCTTTAAATATTTATTTATAAATAAAGCCCGCAAGGCCAAGCCCGGCCCGGCCCGAAAAAGCCCGCAATGCTCTCTTTATATGGACGGGCTTGGATCCTTTGATTTTTAATAAAGCCCGGCCCGGCCCGTTGACGACCCCTACAGGAATGAAGTCCTTAAACAAAGCGCTCGCTAAGGAGGCAACCCTAGCAATACTTGTGATGTTTTCTTTGTTTGTTGGTAGTTTCTTTCTTATCATTTTTGGGAGATAGGGAGTTGCTTGAGGTGTGGATAATAAGGAGATAGTTTTGAGCTACAACTCTTATGTGGAGGTCATGGAAGACAATTTTGGGTTGTGGATTGGTGAGATCAAGGCTATGAGCTTAATGGAGGACGATGTCCTTATTCCTTGAAGTGGCCTATTGGGTGACGCATTGCTCTAAGACATTCGATGTTCAAAATGGAGTCGATCTTTTTATGAGCACCTTGAGCTATTATGGAGTATACAGAAGGAAGTCAAGGCCTTGTGCCTTGAGGTTGGTGTCTCATATTGGTCTTCTCCAAGGGTCGTGAGTAATGGAGGTGTCTACAAAGGGGTTTTCGCATATTTTCTCCGCAATTAGATTTTTTATTTTTATAGTTAAATCTTGTGCCTTCGCCCGAACTTCACTCTCATGGATTTAGCTTTCGAGCTCACTTGAAAAAATTGAGGACAATATTGATTTTAAGTGTGGGGGTGAGGGCACGGGCACCCTAAAAAAAATTAGATAGCTTTTTGTTGTTAGAATTGAGCTGTTAATGCCTTTTCCAACCCCAATGATGAGCCATGGACTTAACTTGTTGTGATTGTGGACAGATTGATCATTATCTAGGACTTTGCATTTGTTTTGTGATTAAGTGTATATGCGATCTATGCTTGACTATATGTGTGCACATAGGCTATGGTTAGGTTGGTTCATCAGGATTTGAGAAGCATATAGACGATTTGATAAACTTGCATGCCTTATTTGTGAGATTTCGAGCCTAATATTTATAGTGTATGCATAGTTCATTCACTTTTTCTTTCATGTGTATACAATTTCATGACATTGCGTAGCTAGAACTTGCTTGAGACCTCTTGAGGCTACTTTTAGTTTACAACGGGATAGAAAGGATTGAGGCATTAGGACTATATACCACCATGGCCAAACAAGCACGTGCCCAAAGATATTTACCACTAGATTGCCACTTTGAGCCTATTTATATATTTAGCCTTTTTGTTCATTAGCACCACAAACTCCTACCAAGCCTAAACACTTTTATCCTACCATTCCATGGTAGTTGGTGAAGCGATTCTAGAGAATGACTTTATGTTTGAGTGCTTAAAAAGAAAAGAAATGTCAAAAGTGTGAGGTTACAAAAGAATAAGTGTGGGGGTGAGTGATTTTGTATAGAAAATAAAGATTCGAATGAGTTCTAAAAAAAAAAAAAATATTTCGTGAAAATAGAAAGAAAGTTTAAGGAAAAGAAAAGTAGATGAAAGGAAAAAAAAATTCAAAAAAAGTTCCAAAAAAAAAAAAGTGTACTACGTAGTATAATGTGGGTTGTACATTGGGATTAGAGTGAGTGAGTTAGCATTTGAAAGCAAAGTCATATATCTCTACAAGAGAGAGTTGTTTCACCGATTTCCAGGTACTTTGTCTTTCCTTATCCTTCATTTCTATTAGCCACTTACCCTTAGCCCCATTACAACCAAATAAAAGACCTCTTGATTTTGAATGTTGTGAGCTACCTAGCGGAGATGAGATCGAAGAGCAAGCATATGGCGACGCATGTTGTGAAATTGCTTTTGAGTGAAACACATATAGCCTCTAAACACTTGAGCGGTAATATTTAGTGAACATATGTGAGTTTAGTGGGTCATGTCGGGTCTTCTATATGCCTATTTGATTGTGGTCAATTGATTTGATACATGGTCAACACATGCATATACTTGAGCATCTATTACATGTTCATCTTAATTGCCTTACAAATTCAAAAATCTTATGCTGTGCTTTGTCAACCTTTTGGTCATATACATAATTAGTTCTCTGAGGGTTATGGTTGGAAAGGCTAATACCGCATTTTCTTTAGTTGAACATGTGTTTAAGTTGGTAGATTTTCATATTAGATTTCATTTAGTTTGCTTGAGGACAAGCAAAGTTCAAGTGTGGGGGTGTGATTACACGCATTTCTATGCATGTAATTATACCTAAAACGCTTGAATTAAGCTAATCTTCAAATCAATTATTATGTAATTAATCTACTTTTATTTATTTTGTAGGAAATAAGCGGAGTTGCGAAAAAGAGAAAAAAATGGTGCGAAAATGGTGAAGATTTAGGGTTTTCGAAAAAAAGGGCGAAAAATCAACCGCGAGTCAATCCCATCAAAATGAGCTAAACTTGATCCGAGACAAAAATGAAAATGGCAGCAGATTCAATTAAACTAATTAACATTAGTTTAATTAAAGAATGATCGCAACTTAACAATTAAACCAAATTTGGTTTAATTAAAGAAGACGGAGCTGCAAACATGCATGTATGGCTTAATTAAGCCATTAGCCCATCATCTTAATTAAATCATCAATTAAACCCACGTGCAATCAACAGCCCAATCCAATTATGCTCCACCATTGACTACCTGACACATGGCAGCCCAATCCCTTCACCACACCCGAATTACTTCTCTTCTCGAATAGTGCCGCAAAACACACCACCACCACCCCATTTATTATCCCTTCTCATTTCGCTCACCCATCACCGCTCAGTCTTTTCTCTTCTCTAATTTTCATCATTTTGGGACTCACTCAAGGCCTCAAGGGAACCATCATTAAGAGTACCACACCTTAATTTGGGTAGTTGGATGAAGAAATTGCTTGATTCATACTAGCTCATAGCTAGAAGTAACCAAGGTAACTCTCCCCTCTCTTCCTTATTATCTATTTCATAATTTTTATATACTTTTGTTGATGGATTCTTGTATGGGTTGTGTGTAGTTCAATTTTGGGAGTTAGGGTTGTGAAGCCCTGACTCATCTTGTGTAAATATTGATGCTTTAAATGAAATAAATGCAATTTCCAGTGTCTATGTTTTAAATCCGAATTTATTGGTCATTTAGAAGCATGTTTCTAGGTTTTGTCACCCTTTGAAATTATGTTGTGGGCAATTGTGATGAATAGATTGATAAATTGCCAACTTATTAATCTTGTGACATCTAGGATTTAAGTGTGTATTTCTGTTGAAGAATACGGTAACTAAGAAGCATGATGGGGGGGGGAGAGAGAGAGAGAGAGAGAGATGACACCGCATGTATAGTGGTTCACCTTGCCCTTGAGGCAAGGCTACGTCCACTTAGATATTTTACTATGAGTGAGGTCAAGTGACCTTTGTAGTGATACAAGTATAGGGATCATGGATCCATCCTCCTCTAAGAAGGGGAAGACTTCCTCTTATAGCTAAAGGAAGTCCCCATCTATTCTATATTTCCAATGTGGGATACAATACACATATTGCTTCTCTTGAAGCCTCTTGGAGAGCATGGGAGGGTGGCCTCCTAGCAAGGTACCGGCCGACCTCCACCATAGCGAGGTAGCTCGGGTGTCGGACTATCGGATGCATGTCGTAGGCCGGACTAGCCATGCCGCGGGGCCCACCTAAGAGGTCGTTGCTTATGCTTGGCGGTATGTGATATAGGCGGTATGTACAGTGTGGTAACCATTAGCTAGCTTAATTCTAGAAGCTTGCTTGGGTCTCTATTATCTTGCTCTCTAGGCCTCTAATTTTGGATATTGCGGCCTTAACCGACGTAATGCTCAAATTAGAGAGTTGATTGTGGCCTTAACCAGCATAGTCAAAACACCGAAAGGATAGTTGGTTTAGTAGTCTTAACCGGTACTAGATACGGGACTCGACACATATAGGAAATGCATGCATTTGTGAAATTGGCATCGATATTTGCACGATAGTTAGTGTGAATCACCCGACACTCCCATGTTTCCATTAATTTGAAAATCCAAATTTAATTTCTTGCTTGATAATTAGTTGTTTGCTTTTATTTTAGTTTTCATTTAATTTAGTTGATTCTCAATTCAAAACTCCCAAACAAAATTCTACCTTCCATTGTGCATAACTCATTTGGGCTATAAGTTAGTGGCTTTGATTAGGCTTAGTGTGAGCTAAGCCGAGCATTGCCTAGGCTTGGTGCCTTGTGAATATTATTTTACTTTATTTTATTTCTATTTTTCATTGTATGTATTTGAGTGATTCTAGTGCCAATTACCTCGGTTAGGTCCAACACCTAATCCCCGACGTACGATAATCAAGGTTTTAATACTTCCCTTACTTGACAACGATTCGTACGCTTGCGAGAGTTTATGCATCAAGTCACACGTAGTGAATGTCAAACTCACCAAGCTCAATGCACCATTTTACCAGTCTGCCAGAGGACTCGGGCTTTTGGAGGACCTGCTTCAAAGGTTGGTTAGTCAAGACGTGTATGGTGTGCGCTTGAAAATATTTTTGTAGTCACCGGGAGGCTATGATGAGTGCGAGGGCAAACTTTTCGATATCGGAGTACCTGGACTCGGTGTAGTTAAACCCCTTGCTGGTGTAATAGACTGGCAGTCCATCGCTGTTCTTGCATCTGACCAGGGCAGCGTTGATCGCTGTAACCGATACTGCGAGATAGATGTATAGGTCTTCCTCGTGGATGGGTTTGGAAAGAGTTGATTTTCTCGGTGTGGTGGGTTTTGAAGAAAGGAGCACATTTGTAGGTCAAGCGAGAGATGAACCGGGCGAGAGCGACAACCTTCCCTGTGAGGGATTGTAATTCATTCTTTGTCTTTGGTGGTGCCATATCGAGGATGGCCTGTATCGTCTTTGGATTTTCTTCGATGCCTCTCTTGTTGACCACAATACCCAGGAACTTTCCGCCAAGTACGCCAAACACACACTTATATGGGTTGAGTCTCATACCGTACTAGAGTAAGATGTCAAAGACGATGCCCAAGTTCTTGATGTGGTCCTCAATGGTGACCCTCTTGACGAGCATGTCGTCTACATAGACCTCCATTATCTTCCCGATATGATCTGCAAACATGGCGTTGACTAGTCTTTGGTAGGTGGCCCTCACGTTCTTTAGACCAAATGGCATTACCTTGTAACAATATAAACTCTTTTCCGTGGTGAAAGATGTGTGCTCTTGATCAGAGGGTTCCATGGCGATCTGGTTGTAACCCGAGAAGGCGTCCATGAAGCTAAAAAGCTTGTGACCTGCGGTGGAATCGACCAGCTGATCAATTTGCGGCAGGGGAAAACTGTCCTTTGGGCAAGCCTTGTTCAGATTGGTGTAATCAACAGACATGCGCCACTTGCCGTTTGGTTTCTTTACCATCACGAAATTGGATAGCCATGTTAGAGAGACTTCCCTGACGAATCTGATATCCTGGAGTTTCTTGACTTCGGCCTGCACGGCTTTGTATTTGTCTTCCGTGAAGGCCCGTCCTTTTTTTCTGATCGGAGGGACGTCTGGTGAGATTGTGGGTCAACAGTGCTGGTGATATCCCTGGCATATCGGCATAGGACCATGCAAATGTCACGCCCCGAATTTTGAATAAAGCAATTTGAATCCGAAACGCGATAACTTAACCAACTTCCCGAAATTGCATAGAAATTTTTTCAATTTAATCTAAGCAATAACAATAATCCAAAAGCATACCTCAATAAGGCCTCAATCACTCGAGTCGAACGTTATATCAACAAGTGTTTACAAAACCCGAATGAAATGAAACACAAAAGTAAACGCTCAGTAGAGCATAATACATGTAAGACCCTGGAAATTTGTTATTAATTCCTAAATATTTCCTGGGATTAATAAAGTGTTCGTTGTATGAGTTCGTGGTTCAAGGGTGGAGCGGAAGTGTTTCGGACGAATTTTTCTTCGGAAAGTATGACTTTAGGGGGGGGGGGGGGGGGGCGCAAAGGTTGACTCTTTATACGTTGGGTTTCTCAGAAAACTTCCTTCACAAAAGTTGTAGAGCGCGTCGATACGAGTTCGTGGACATGTGGAACGTGGAAATCGGAGTTCGTATGAGAAAGTTATGAGCGATTGAAATTTGGGGAAAATTCTATAAATATAAAAAAATTCTGGATTTTTTCATAAATCCCAAAAGTTCTGAAAATCTCATTTTCTCCCCTAGAATTCTCTCTGTTCTCTCTCCTCCGCGCGACTCGACCGGAGACGAAACCCGGTTCCCGACCCAACTCATTCTCTCTCCTCCGGCTACCTCCGACGACGGGACAAGGCAAGGAACATTCAGACCAGCATTGTGAGCCGTCTGGTGGTGGTGGTTTGCGCCGTGGTTCGCCAGAAACAGCGGATCGGAGCGCCCAAAGTTATGCTTTAGGGATCCGACCAGTTTTCCGATCTCCGACGAATTCCCGGCCAATTTCTTCACGGTTTTGGAATGTCCTCTTCCTGCTGATCATCTCCATATAGGCCTTGCATCACGATTTGGTGTGTGGAGCAAAAGGTCAAGGTGTTAAACCTGGCTCCACGTTGACTTCTTCAGAGGCAGCAAAATAATTCCTGTTAGTCAGTCGTGTATGATTTACATCATCATTTCCAATCCCTGTGTAACTTCTTTGTCCTTGTGACAATATATCAGTTCCTTTGATGAGCATACTTGTTTTTGGTGAAACCGTGAAATAATTATAATTAAACATAAAAAAGATTAACAAACCTTCTATGACTTTAGTTTTAGAATTCCACAAATGGTCACTCAACTATGACTCATTCGACACTTTGGTCACTCAACTATTACTCTGTCAATCACTTTAGTCACACAAGGGGCATTTGATCTCACTTTAATCACTTCTCCCAATCATTCTAATACAAATTTCTCAAATTTTCACAATTGGTTGGACGAAAAGATCATTAATATTGTGGCAAATAAATTTTTTTTTATAAAAAAAATTAACGAAGTGACTAAAGTGAATAACATAGTTAAAGTTGAGTGACCAAAGTGTCAAATAGGTAAAAGTTAAGTGACCATTTGTGATATTCTCCCTTTTTTCTTTTCCTTTTTCTTAAGATTTCTAGAAGCATCATAGTTTGAGAAAAAAAAATCTCATTATATATGTCCTGTAGGTTAAGTAAGCCCAGTTAGCTTAAGCTTTTCTAGATCTTGTTCGTGTTTGAATTTAGAATGAATTTCGCTTAAGCAAGTTAATTAAGTTATATTATTATTAACTAAATGATATATACTTGCAGGGTTTAGAAGTTGTTGTACACCTTTAGAAGGCAATGGAGATTTTGGCAAAGCTGAATTCCAGTAAGACATCCAGGACTTGCCATCATCGACCTTATTAGCATAACCAATTCCCACCATTACTGATGCCACCTACGTGCATGCCACAAATTAACTACAATATGAGGAGAAATTTTTTTATACTACCGTTAAACCACGTGTCAACATTGACATGTAGTTTGATGCTTTAATTAGATTTTGACATGTATGCTGACACGTGGTTTAACGCTTTAATTAGATTTCGACATGTGTACATGTGCTACCATTAGAATCTGAACAACAAATGTTAAACATTTGACGTTAGTTCGCCGTTACCAAAATAAGAAAACCATATTTCCTGTTTTATGATTAAGATTAAAGTTCTTTCACATTTCACAATCAAAACTTCTGTCTCCATTGCTGACAAGTATATAGCAAGGATTAAAGTATGCTTGAAACTTTATTGTCGTAAGACCGATCTGGGTAAAGATCTTCGATTCAATTTTTGTTCAGTATAAACAAGAAAAATTAATATCAAATCATTCTTTTGTTTCTGGGGGAAATTTCAATAAGAGGATTCATTGAGATCTGGGTTGTGTTCTGGGTGCACCATATCCTCCATATCATGGTTGTGAGTCGGACATTAGAGATTGATATTGATATGAATTTTAATTTGATTTCTTGTTTTCATTCATAAAGATCCAATTACAACAAAATATAAAAGAAGAAGCAGCCTTAGACCAAAATAAAAATAATATTTGATAAAAAATAAAAACAAAAATAATAAAATAAAAGAAGAAGCATATGTGTGTTTATATAAAGATTGTATTTAGAAGACAATAGATATATGGAGTCCGTAATTCGTGAACTAACTAAGACTTACATAGAAAATTGAAAACAGACAAAGAAGACGAAATTGATCCATGTATATAGGTATTTGGTATTCCTATATATTGATCGATATGAAGTATGTAGATCTTGTTTAGGGAATGGATGAGGAATGAAGTGAGTGCAGAGTGCGCTTATATAGAGATCGAATTGTAAAGGCAACAGGATAAGGATTGAGAACATAGCTAGATGATTTTATTCGTGATCAAACAGTAGTCACTTTTATATTCGCGGTTGTGAATTTGTGAACCTATCAATTGTGCGTAATCAAATCTAACGTGTCCGATAGTGAATGGCATTATACAAGCCGTGGGGGAACTGATGCAAACTCTTTGGGAGCAAGAAGAACCGCCTTTCGATGAGGAATTAAGATTCCTTCTTATCTTGATATCACTAATTACTAATACTAATAATGCAGGGGCCGCGGGGGTCCATGACTATGACATAAAGCAAAAAAATCAAATAATGTAGATATCACGACAAATTGTCAATGCCAATGTGACAATGGAGTTCTAATAAGATTTTATCATGTGTATTCATTAGTTGAGAGGTGGAGAAGATTGGGGTTCTTTTTTCCTTCTTGAGTCTGAGTTATGACTCAATTGGTATGCCGACGTTGGTTATATCCATTTTATGGCCCGTTGTTGGCTTCTGACTTTCTTTGCAGAATCATTGTGTACAGGGGAGTTATTAGCTCCATTGTTTTTCTTGATTCTACATTCTAAAAATCGCTAGACGCTAGTCGGGTGGTGGTTAAGGGACCAGCGCCCAAGCGCCTAGGCTGGTGCCTAAACGGCCCCTAGCGGTTTTATTTATTATTTATTTTTATAGCATGAAATATATATATATATATATATATATATATATAAGAGTATATATAGACTTTAAAAGAATACATGAAGACTTTTTATATTTATAGAAACAAATAATTAGATATTCTATAAAAATATATTTTATTCCCAGATTCCAGTGCCTAGATGGCGTCTAGATGATTCAAACAAAATCAATGAATTAAAGAGGGGAACATGGGAAAGACCAATTAATTTATTATCTATTCTCCGTCAGAAATAGAACACGGGAAAGACAAAAAAATAAATAAAAGTTCTCTCTGTTCCTCCTACTCTCTTCCCCTTTCACTCTCTGTCTATAGCAACTGGATCGAAATCATGAATCTCTCTCTCTCTTCCTCCCTCTCTATCTCATGATTTCACTCTCTGGGTTAGAAATTTGAAAGCGGATCTCATCCACTCTTAGTACAATCTAATCTCACAGAGAATAGAAAAGAATTCGTGATTATGGAAAAAAATTTCAGTTTCTAAATCCAATCAGCCGAAAACTGCCCAGGCAGCCGCCCAACTCTGGTCCTCCCAACAACTCCGATTTTTCATTACTCGAGTCGGAGAGCCACCACCCAGCGCCTAGGCGGCCGAGTTTTAAAACACTGGATTTTATCGTGTGTATTCACCAGTTGAGAGGCGGAGAAGACTGAGACTCTTTTTTTTCTTCTTAAGTATGAGTTATGACTTGTATGCCGACATTAGTTGTATCCATTTTATGGTCCGTTGTTGGTTCGTGACTTTCTTTGCAGAATCATTGTGTATTGGAGAGTTATTAGCTCCATTGTTTTTTTTAAGGGAAATTTTTAACAACAGTACACGACAAATAGGTGATTCCGAACTTTGGTACATTAAGTTTCAAAACAATCATTTCGGTACATGAACTTGAAATCCTGACCCAAAATATATATACGCCGTTACTTCCCCCGTTATTTAGAGTGCCATTCTGAAATAATTGAAGGGTAAAATTGTATTATCATATGTTCCAACCATCAACATATATCAATAAAATAAGCAATTACAAACTTGGAGCATTTTGGAGCGTCGATGAGGCAAATTAGTTGAATGACTTGAATCAAGTAGATGTGAAGGAGCCACTGCACCGAATTGTTCCCTTTGAAAACCTGAGTCAACATGTTCTTCTCTTCTGTTTTTTTTTTTGTCAGAACATGTTCTCCTCTTCAAACCACACTTCTGTCGCAAAATCAGACCTCTTTATCTCTCTTGAAGCTCTTGAGAAACTCAGTGAAATGTTTGGTAGAACCCAACTGAATTTCTGGTCCATTCAACCTAAATTGAGAGAAAGCTACAAGATGAAAACTTTTTCAGGAGTTGTTTCCGTCAGCCAATTTCGAGGGTTAGAAACTGCAACTTCTGATCTTCATTTCATAATGACTTCTTCATGAAAATTGTTCGAAATCGTTTCTTATTTTCGTTGCTCGAAAATCATCATGATCCAACGGTTAATTTGTTCTCAATCAAGGTGAGATCACTTACTGTTCGCTGAAAATTTTGTTCTGAGATGCCACTGATCTTTGATTCTAATTCGAGTTTTTAAGCCATATTTCCTTTCCAATTCAGTCTGTCCTTACAATGGGTTGTATTCCTACATTCATAATGAGTTCAATTCATGAAATATCATCTTCCATCTTGAGCCAAAATTCAGAAATTTGATGATCAGTATGTTGGCTTGAACCATTGCATTGTAATTTCTGAGCTCGTTTTTTGCTTTTGAAAGTTGAATTTGGATTGGTAATACTTATATATGTCCGTTGATATGTATATGTGATGCTACTAAAATGGTTACTAATTAGACACGCTGTGTATTGTAGCATGAGTGCAGAAGAGAAATCGAGGCCTTCGATATTGTCATCTTCGAGACATAAGAGAATTCTCATATATGTGATGATGTCTGTTGATGCATTCTGCATAGATGATTTTGGGATTCCAAGACCGACCTCTCCCAAATCCTCGCCTCTCCGAATTCACTGAGTTCTGCTGGATCGACGACGACCGGTCCAAGTCCAAGCTCACCGAGGACAATTTCGACAAGAAAATCAAGGACCAAATTGAATTCCGGTGCCGGTGGACTTACAACAGAAGAATTGGAAGGAGCAGGTGGATAGGATTATGGAGTCGTCGGTGTTCTTCTTGAGCTCTAGGACTTCGACAAGAGAATCAAGGACCAAATCGGATTCCGGTGCCCAGAGAGAGAATCCTAGTTTTTTTTTCATTAATCTTGAAAGAGACGGATTTGCCCCTGAAAAATTGACGGAAAGCACTCTAAATAATGGAGGAAGTAACGGCGTGTATATATTTTGGGTCGAGATTTCAAGTTCATGTACCGAAATGATTGTTTTGAAACTTAATGTACTGAAGTTCGGAGTCACCTATTTGTCGTGTACTATTCTTAAAAATTTCCCTTTTTTTAATTCTAGGAAGGCATGTACATATAAGTTGATTTGTCTTTATAGTACAAGTAGACCTTTTGCCTATTGTTTGATTTGCAATACTACTTGTAATATTACTATTACACTTGAATGAAATATTTTTCTTTGATAGGAAAACAAAATCTAATAGTCACAGGCGCTTAAGTACTATTCGACTCCACCTCCATCAGTTGTTGATGTTAGATTTTTGATGAAGATGATAAAAAGTAGAAAACAAAGAGAAGAAAGCAAGAAAACAAAGAGAGCAACTTGATATTTTTCTTTGGTGTTTACAAAGATGACTAACTAACATACAGTAAAGGTAAGTCCCCCTATTTATAGTAACTGTTAATGTCTAAGATTCGGTGGTAGCAAAATCTTGGTTTAATGCTGGTCCGGTGGGCGGACCGCTACTTGGGTATATTGGTGGCCTCCGCTACCTGTCAAGTGAAATACAAAGGGCGTTAGAGGGAGACCGCGTTGGGCGGGCTTCTCTTTTCCGATGCCTAAGGCAGTCAATGTATTTGTGTTGACATAATAACAGTAGGTAAGTAGTAATTGCGTGAGTTCTGAGGAGAGAAGAGAGAACCTTTTATAGGTGAAGAAGAGGATGACCTCTTTCATGTTTTCGATGTGGGACTGATGTGCTTCTATTCCCAGCTTCTGGAGCTTCTGGTGTTGTATCAGTGAGGCCCGTGGCCGCGCGTCCGAGGTTAGCAGGGGCTCAGGCGGTAGCCTTTTTGGGGGTGTTTCCGTAGGTCACTCCATTGATGGTCGTTGGTACCGCTGGCGGAAGTATGATTGTGGCTCATTATAGCTAAATATGCTTGACAAACGCTCATGTAAGTACAAGTCCCCCAAGCCCCCAGTCAAGGAGGGCAATCTTGGTTGGGGAGTTGCCTAGCGGTTGAAGCGTTACTTCAGCTAGACTTGCAAAAGCATAATTAACGTCAGTTCATTGTCAACCATGGATTCACTGAGCAAACAGTTTATACCCTTTCGGGTGGGCCCCTGCCTAGGCCCTCCCAAGGAGTCTCCCACTCCCCGGCTAAGATAGACCTCCGTTCGGCCTGTATATTGCCTGGTTAGGGCCGTTGAAGACTGTTGACATGTCCCCTTATTCCGGAGGAACATTGCTTGACTGCAACGTCGCATGGCGGTCGTCGTCAAAGTGAGGCGTTGCCTCAAGAAGCGTTGTTGGCGGACATCCCGCCGCTGATGGAGAGAGGTTTAGAAGTGTCACGGGGACCTATTTTTAAGCTCCATGAGCGATGTTGAATTCGGCGGAGATTATCCTGCTTGTAGGATAACATGGAGAAGTTTCCCTAGCGGAGTTGCGCGTAGCGGGGACTGTCTCGCTTGCAAGATGAAGAGGGAGAAGTTTCGCTAGCGAAGTTGCGCGTAGCGGAGACTATCTCGCTTGCAAGATGAAAAAGGAGAAGTTCCACTAGCGAAGTTGCGCGTAGCGGAGATTGTCTCGCTTGCAAGATGAAAATGGAGAAGTTCCGCTAGAGGAGTTGCGCATAGCGGAGACTGTCACTTTCAAGATGAAAAGAGAGAAGTTCTGCTAGAGAAATTGCGCGTAGCGAAGAGTGTCTCGCTTGCACGATGAAAAGGGAAAAGTTTCGCTAGAGGAGTTGAGCGTAGCGGAGACTGTCGCTTGCATGTTCGGCCTAGCTTTTGGGCAGATTTACCCCAACATGTGGCAGTTGCTGATGGCGCTGAACTTGCTATGGCGGCTGTCCTGATGCGAGGGTCCAACTGTAGCAGAGGTGTTGCACTTTTATGAGCTGGTGTATGTGAGGCACCAAGGTTGCAGCGGTCAAGTTAATCTCACTCGCCGTTAGAGGGAGCCCAAGCTGATTGAGAACTTAAAGGATTCCATGTCCGCCTGGCGGGTACCTTCTGTGTTGCCACGACGGGGTGGGAATATGATGCGGGGGCGAATGAGGGTCCGCCGTCACATAGGATTAAGTAGGAGTTCCAACCCATCCGAGGTTGTCAGATTCCGCTGATTAATGTTAGCGGTTTGCCTATTCACTGTGGCCTTCATGTTTTCTGACATTTCTTCTCTGTGCGGCGGGCCTACGTTTCAACTTGACTCGGGAGGAGCAGTGCTGCGTGGCAAGGATCAAAGGGTGCTGGCAGAATCGCATTCTTCTTGACCTGCGGCTTCTTATAGGTTGGGACCTATTGGTCGACTTGTGGTTGACTCGCACCGTTGGTAAGTGTCACCCGCCAACTAGTGGGTTTTGTTTTGTTTTTTTTTTTTGTATGCTAATTTGGCGGTTTGTTCAGATTCTTTACCAGGAAACAAATCCAACCGCGACGCTTTCAACAAGGCCATGGATCGAGAGGAAATGCAAGATTTCCTGGAGGGTATGTATGCCACTGGGCTGACGGCTTAACAGACTGTTGTTGATCCGCAGACCCTGGCAGTGAGCCATATTGAGACACCGGCCGGTGGTAATGCCGGTGCTTCATCACTCGTATATTGCTCCCGCTAGTGATGGTGGCGTTGAGCGAGGGGCTGCCGACGGGAGTTGTGTCAATCCCGTTCCCGAGAAGACCAAGGAGAAGGTGCCTGTCCAGCGGCGAGGGCCTCAGAAGGAACAGGCTGCTGCGAGGCAAAAGCTAGTTACCATTGCGGGCCTAGAGCCGCAGAATCAACCGAGGCCCGGAAAAGTTGGTGCCGCAGAAGGTGCTGGGCTGAGGGAAAGACTGCAAAATGATGCCCCGAAAAAGGATGAGGCAAACGACCAGGTGACCATTGGGGCTCGCCATAAGAAGAAAGCAAGACAGGCCCCGCAGAAGGTGACTGCTGCTGTGATAGGGGAAGCGCCGGCTGGTAATCTGGATTCTTTTGCCGCCTACGCGGAGGTTTTGAGGGATCCCGAGCTGGAGTTTCTCTTTCATCTTTGTGAGAGGCTCAGGTTCGGCGGGCTGGATGGGATCTTTCGATAGACGGCCATCTAACAGTAGTCGTTCAGCTCAGCTTTTGGGCACCAGTCCGTTGGGCTACATGAACTTTTCTTGTCGACGTCGAACCAGCCCAGAGGTGAGCGGCAATTGTGGGAGGAGCTTGAAGGTCTCCACAGGGAGTTGAAGGAGGCTCAGGACAGGCTGGCGGATACTGAGCGGCGCCTGACCAAGGCGGAATGTGATGGCTTGGATGCCCGCGGCAAGCTGAGCGTTGCCGTTGAGCGGGACATGGTACGGAACGAAGAAGTTAACCGACTGGAGCAAGATATTGCTCTGCTAAAGGACCAACTAACAGCCAAGGCTAAGAAGGTCGAGATCTTTCAGCGGGATTCTACCGCCAAATCTTCGGAGCTTAAAAAGTTCAAGGATGAGGTTGCCCGACTGAGGGATGAAAGAAGTCGCGCAGAGGCCGCCCTTGTGGAGTTGTTTAAGCAGTCTTTAGCATACAAACAAGCGCTGACGGAGGCGGCGAAGGCTGGTGCAGCTGCCAACCTAGACCTACTGAACAAGAAGGGTGCCATTGATTGGGTCAAAGCATCGCAGCCTGCGAGTACGTTGAGGCAGCCGCCAGTGCTGACAGGAGGGCCTTCCGCTGACCAGAGGGGTGCGGCTCGCTCTGGTAGCTGAGACAGTGATCATGGCGGGCTCCCGTGCCCACTCAGTCCAAAGTTTCTTGGGCCAACTTCCTGGCGGGCCATATGCGAGAGGATGGCACTATGGAGACTCCGAGTCCCACTGCTCGTGGGTTCGATCAAACCAGCCGCTGGTTGAGGGTGAGAATGTTGACGCCACTCGTAACAATCCCTGAGGACTGCCCTAGCTTTTTTTTTTTTTTTGGCCCTGAGGCCTTTTTGCTGTGTATTTGACATTATTTTTGGGCGGGAAGTCCCGACCCTATATATATGGAAGTATTGTTTGTGTGAAATTTTGCCGTGTGATTGTTATGATGTGCTTGTACCGCTAGAGTTTTGACTTGAGTTTTTTTTTAATCAAAGAAACACTAAAGGAATTAAAATTGGCCCAAGTACACGATGTAGCGGACGTGGTCCGATGAATATTGCTGGCGTTGCCATTTGCCTTTTTGTGCTAGTCTTGGTGACAATGGTTTGAATAATTCCTTGTTTCATTGATAGTTGACAGATCAGCGTTTACAAAAAAGGAGTTGTACCCGTTGGGTAGCTTCCCTTAGCTAAATATTGAACAAAAATTTAGCTAAGTCAAGATGCTCTTGGGTAGCGGTAGGACTATTTGTAATAATAGCGAAGGTGTTTGGTATTCCAAGGGTGGGTCGTTGTGACGCCATCCTTGACCATTAAGTAAAAGGTGCCAGGGCTGACGACCTCCACTATTTTGTATGGTCCTTCCCATGTTGGGGGAGTGTCGTTGGCGGTGGAATGACTTGCTTCATTACCCAGTCTCCTAGTTGGAGGTTCCGGACTTTGACTCTGGCATTGTAGAAACGTGATACCCATTGCTTGTTTTGCAGGTTGTACAAATGGGCCTTGCGGCATTTCTCCTCGATAAGGTCCCTGTCGAGGTTGACGCCTTCACCGTTGGTCTCGAAGCAGTAGCCCTCGACCCTAGCAGTAGGTTGAGTGACTTCAATAGGTAGGACGACCTCAATGTCGAACATCATAATGGTGTTTCACTGCTGGCGGAAGTTGTTGTAATCCTGATGGCCCACAGAACTTCCGACAGCTTCTCTGCCCATAAACCCTTGGCGTCGTCGAGTTTCTTTTTTAGCAGCTTCTTGATTATCTTGTTTGCTGCTTCGACTTGGCCTTTGGTTTGGGGGTGAGCGACAGATGTAAAACTCATCTTGGTGCCCAGGTTAGCGGTGAAAGATATGAGTTCCTTGTTGTTGAACTGTGTGCCATTGTCTGTGATGATTGTGTGGGCCTGAAGTAGCCTTGTCGCATTGTGCGATTTGCTAGGCACCTAGTGCCTGAGTGGTTTCCACATTCCCTGGCGTGTATCATTGCGAGAACGACCTTTCCCTCCTTTGGGGTCAGACACCGGTGGTTGGGGTGGGTGAATCCCTAGCGGTAAAGCTTGCCATTCTGGATGTTATAGCGGGTTGCCCTCCGCTTGAGTTACCTTGCTTTGATCTTATCAGGGGGTAGCGTTCCATTGCGCTTGTATTCTATGATTTCATCCATCCAGCTGGGATTGACTTCAATGTTGAAGATTTCCTCTAGGGTTTTGGTGATGCTTGACTTGTCAAGGCACTCCACCCTTGTGTCCGCTGGACTTTGATTAGGTTGGGCGGTTGCCAACCTTGCTAGTGAATCCGCCTTGGCGTTCTTTTCCTTGGGTATCTGTGTGATGATTTGAAATTTGAACTTTTTGAGGAGTGTCTTGACGTACCCCAGGTATGCCGCTAACTGCTGGTCCTTGGCTTGAAAGCTGTCGTTGACCTGGTTAGCGACTAGCTGGGATTCGCCGAATATGTTGACACTGTCAGCCCCTGAGTCAATGGCGAGGAGTAAGTCGGTAATAAGTGCTTCATACTCCGCCATGTTGCTTGAGGCTTTGAAATTGAACTTCAACGCGTATTCTACGTTTAGTCCCTCTAGTCCTGTCAAGATGATTCTGGCGCCGCAGGCTTTGGCTCAAGCGGAGCCGTCCACGTGGAGGTTCAAGTCTGACTGCTGCTGGGGGGCTGGTTCCTCAGCGGTTATTACTTCTATGTTGGCCTCTGCCCCTTGGTTGGGTTCATCCTGCCGTTCGGTGAGCTCAGCGATGAAATCTGCCACTTCCTAGCCTTTCATGGCAATTCTTGGCTTGTAGTCAATGTCAAATTCGCTGAGTGAGCTGCTTCAGCGGCCAGAGTGTTCAGAGTTTTGCATTACCTGCTTCAGCGGTTGGTTTGTTAAGACATGGATGGTGTGGGCCTGGAAGTATTGGCGGAGCCGTCTAGCGGAGAAGATGAGTGTGAGAGCGAGCTGCTCTAAGGGGGTATATCTTGTCTCTACCCCGTTCATGCCTCTGCCTGCATAAAATACTGGGAGCTCTTCCTGGCCCTCTCGTCGGACCATGGCGCAGCTAACCGCTGATTGTGATACCGCCAGGTAGATTTACAATACCTCCCCCTGTATATGGATGGAACGAAGTAGGACTGCCACCAAGTATTCGTTCAAACTTTGGAACGCCGCCTCACAGTTTAGGGTCCAGTCGATTTCTTTCTTGTGGGTCCTCTTTAGAACTTTGAAAAATGGGAGGCACCTGTCAGTGAGTCTGGAGATGAACCGAGAGAGAGTGGTTAGTTTTCCTTGGAGGCTCTGAATGTGTACCTTCCATTTCGGAGCCTTCATGTTGAGGATGGCTTGCACCTTATCAGGATTGGCCTCTATGCCTCTTTCACTGACGATGTAACCCAGAAATTTACTAGCGGTGATGCCAAAGAAACATTTTTCTGGATTGAGGCGCATACCATAATCCAATAGAATGGCGAATATGATTCAGAGGTTTGCCACGTGTCCCCTGGCTTTGATGTTTTTGACCAACATGTCATCTACGTATACCTCTATGATTTTTCCGAGGTGCTCAGCGAACATGGCGTTCATTAACCGCTGATAAGTTGCACCGACATTCTTCAAATCGAAGGGCATGACATTGTAACAGTATAGGCCCTTGTCGGTGGTGAAGGTGGTGCATTCCTGGTCGCCGAGGTGTATCTTAATCTGATTATAGACGGAGAAGGCGTCTATCATGCTGAGTAACTCGTGTCCAGCAGTTGCATCGACCAGTTGATCAATGAGAGGTAGCGGGAAGCTATCCTTGGGACATGCCTTGTAGTCTACGGACATTCGCCATTTTCCACTAGGTTTCTTGACCATGACCAGGTTGGAAATCCACTGAGGATAATTGACCTGGCGGATGAATCCAATGCTCTGGAGCTTGGCTACCTCTTCCCCTATAGCACGATATCTTTCTTCATTGAAGGCCCTCCGCCGTTGTTTGACAGGGTAGAAGGATGGTTTGATGCTCAACTTCTGTGTGATGATTTCAGGGGAGATGCCTAGCATATCAGCATAGGACCAAGAAAAGACGGCGGCGTTGTCTAGTAGGAATTGCGTGAGTTCTTCCACTACTTCCCGGTCTAGTTGAGCGTCGATGAGGACTGTCCGCTCAGGGTGGTCGTCGGAGATGCCGATAACCTTCAAGGATGTTTCTGGGTTGACAGGCTCCTTTCTCACATATTTCTCCTCGTCATCCCTAGGATCCTCAAAACTGTTTGTCGATGGTACATGGTTTCCCACTGTTAGGATCTCATGGCGGTGTGCTGAACCCGCAACAGTGGTTGAATAACACTTGCATGCTAGCTGTTGGCTTCCCTTCACACAGCCGGTGTCGTTGGGTGTAGGAAACTTCATGAGAAGCATGTACCCAGCGATGATGCACTTCAGCTTGTTTAGTGTTGGTCGACCAATGATGGTATTACATGAGCTGAAACAGTCGACAACAATGAACTCTGTATGTATCTCCGCTGTACATAGACTGGCGCCGATGGCTAGGCGCATGTAGTCAGAACCTAGCGGCTGTGTGACATCGCCGGAGAAGCTGAGCAGGGGCTCATGATCTTGGAGTAGCTTTCTATTCCGCTGGAGTTGGTTATAGCAACCATTGAATATGACGTTGACAGCAGAGCCGCTGTCAATAAGGACCCTTCCTACTGACCATCTATCGAGCATGGCGTCAATCAAGAATGGATAGTCGTGGGGGAGATGCTCTCCGCACTCTTCCTCCTCTGAGAAGGTGATGGGTTCCTAACTAGATTTTGGGAGTTTGGCGGATCTCTCATAACGGATGTTGCAAACTTCCTTAGGGTGATTAGCTCGTGCATAGCGCTTTCTTGCCCTGTGAGATATGTTGGTGATGGGGGCCTCGCCGTCAATTGGGTTAATGAGACGCATAGGCTCGATGTTGGCGACCACCGGTGGTGGCTGTCGCACCTTGAACTGCTCCAACTTGCCGTCACGATACAAAGTCTCGATTGAAGTTTTGAGAGCATTGCAGCTGTTGGTGTTGTGGCCGCTGTCCTCGTAGTACTTGCACCACTTGCCAGTGTTTCTTGGTTTGCCTGATCTTGGGTACTTCCTTTGTGGTGGTGGCGGGATCTGGTCTTTGCACTAGTTGTATATTTCTTCATACGAGGCTGTGAGGACTGTGAAAACTGCATACCGCTGGGATGATTCCGTTGGCTTATTACGGTTATCCCTATGGGATGAAAGGTTGCTCTTGTAGTGCTGATCCTTTTGCCGCTTTTTCTGGTAGCCGCCCTATTGTGTAGACCCCGTGAAATTCCGAACATCACTTTTTGACGGAATAATTTTTCGTGACCTTTGTTTGGTCAAAGAATTTTGGAAATAGTTTGGGCTTGGGCCTTGGGTCCAAGAATAGCATATAGCATAAGGTTAGAGTCCAAAATTTACTTTGGACACCCAACAGACGGATATGCTAGTGAACCTATCCCAATAAGTTAGTTAACCTTTGACCCGAACATCTCTCTTGATCTAATAAGGTTCTTGTAGCTCATAATAACATCTTTGCATAATTTTGAAATATACTTGTGCGTGCATTTACGATTTCTCGTTTTACTTTATTTCTTAACCATTAGTTGAATTCCTACCCGCCTTACCCGACACTTGCTAGTCAACCATCCCTCCGACTTTATAAAAATACTATTTATTTACTCCCTATGTTTTTCAAACTCAAGCAAATTCCGACAAAAATCTACTTCGCCATTTTTCTACCCAAATACAAGCTTGGTGAGGCCCAATCCTTATTTGGTCTTGCCAACACCTTAATTTGAGTTTACTTGCATTTACTTATTGTACTTTTATTTTTCCCCATCACTTTGGTTTTTACAACTTCTTGTTTTCACCCAAATTTATCTGCCCAAGCTGAGCCTTCTCTTTCACACGCAAAGAGCTTTTCCTCTTTCCTTGTTCAAGTCAGAATTGGGCTGAGAGAAAGGAACCTCGTACAGCTCCACCCTTCCACATTGCCAGCATGCATATGGCAACTCCTCCAAGAACATCATCTCAGACCTTCAAAAGGGAGAACCCAGGCCATAAATCGTCATTCACCCTTCTCTTCTCACCTTTCCTCTCGTCCCTGGACACATCAGTCTGTTTACGAGCCCCAAAACGCCTAGTTAGAGACCTCCGATTTAAAAACTTTCTTCATAAAAGTCGTTCGTCTATGTCCCCTCTATCTAGCCTCAAAATTTCAGCTCCATTGGATTCTATTTGAGTCCTGTACACCCATCGAAGTGGAAGCTGTTCTGAAACAAGCCTGTTCCGGATTTCTGCTTGAATTCCATCTCTTGCTCCACTCGAATCCCTCACATCTTACTTGAGACTGATACAAACACTTGGTAAGATTCTGGAACCAACAAGTTCCCCTTTCTTTCTTCAATTTTTAGGCTCAATACGTTCAAAACAACTATTCCACATATTGAGAAGTTTCTGTTGCACTTTGCATGTTCGAGATTGAGCAAACTTCTTGGCCTGCGGCTGGACTCGATCCAATCAGCTCCCTCAGCTCTCTTTCCTGTTGAAACCCTCAAGAAAAACTCACCTTTTTGATTAGTCTTTGGTGAGTATCATCTTTTCCATAAAACTCTATATATTTTTGGTTGTTATTACGAATCCTTGAAGATTATGAACTTGTCACTGCTGTTGTTGGTATCTTGCTGCCTTAATTTTGATTTGTCATCCATTCTAATGTCTAGGGATTCTGCTAGGTCATGGCTACACCTTGAGTATTAGAATCGTATTTGGTTAAAAGGTTATTTGTTGTTTGTAGCTGTCCAAATATCATGTTTCAATGCATTATGTCATCGAGCTACAACACCTGCCCATATAGTATTAGAAAGTAACCTGAGCTATAGATCATTAGGAGCATTAGACATGCCTCTTAAGTGTGTTGGATTTGTGCTAGAACATGGTTATTTTGAACATTGAAATCATGCTTGATCATAGAGTTTATTTGTGTTATTGTTGTCCAAACACCATGTCTTCAAAACATCATGTTAGTGAGCTACAAGACCTTCCCCTTATAGTATTGAAGGGTGACTCAGACTTTAAGCCTTTAGAAGCTTTAGATACTTTCTATAGGTGTCTTAGAGTCTACTTAACCAGCCATTTTGGGTACCAAATGAGCTTTACACAAAAGAACCAATTTCTGCAGTTTTCAGTTTCCAATATAATCTGACCCAGCTGCGAGGCAGGAAGAGATGGCAAAGCTAGCGGAGGACGTGAAGGAGATGGTGCATAGAGCGGCGGTTGATGCTTTTAAGACATCGGCAGAGTTTAAGGCGTTTCTGACGGACGCCGGTAAACAAGATGCTGCCACCAATTTTAAAGAGCTTAAAGATAGTGGCTATCTGAACTTTGATAAGATAATGGCTAATCGAGCCCACCACAACCCACGCCTGACGAGAATGTTGAAGTGGAGGATGTTGAGGGATCTGAAGATGACGGTTCCCAAGAAAGTGGTTCTTCTGATGGTAGCGAGGAGGGTGGTTCTTCTGGAGAAGATGTTAGGTCTGATGGTAATCCTGAGACTCCGACGCCAACAAGTAAAGCTGAGAAGAAGAAGATGGCTATTCGTCAGCCTGTCGAGAAATGCCATCGTGAAGATCATATTTCAAGGTCCTCCCCCCATGTTGGGCAAGATTAGGATATCTCGATATTAGTTTTGTCGTTGCTCCTTTTTGTATTGTGGCGGTTTACACACGCCTTTTGTAATCAGACTGGTAACTTTATTTGGGGAATCCCAATTTCTTAAGTATGACGCTTGGTTTATTTTCCTGTGTTGTGTTGGATGCTTGTCTGCTAATTCCCCTGGGCTTGTGGTGGAACTATTTTTGCACGTCAATGAAACATGAAAGGGATTAAGATTGGCCTGTTAACTGCACATATATCGCCTTTGTCCTTTTGAGGGGGAAAGGTGTTGGCCTAGCCAGACTTGATATATTTGAATTGTTTTTTTTTTTTTTTTTTGTGCATGTGTGGACAATGGTTTGAATAATTCCTTGTTTAATTGACGACTGGGTGGACCCAGCTTCTTAAAAAAAATACGTACCCGTAGGGTAGCTTTTCTTAGCTAAACTTTGCAAAAATTAGCTAAGTGAAGATGCTTGTGGGCATGTTGCGGCACTACTTATAGTAGAAGCGGAGATGTTGCGTGTTCCACAGGTGAGTGGATGTGACGTCTTCCTTGCTTTTCAAGTAAAATGTGTCGGGGCTCACTACTTCTACAATTTGTTAGTAAGGGGGTCGAACAAAATTTTACAATAAAAAAATGTTATATACATTATAAATTAATAAAACATAGGTATTATTTAATAGGGTCCTTGACCCAAAGCACCAAAATTAGACATAATTATCCCACTTACCCCAATAACAGATTTTTATTCCCACTAACCCAAATCAAATAAAAATAACAAATATGCCCTTAGCCTAATTAAGAAACTACAAGTACTGCCACCCCTCATCTCTCTCTCTCCCATCCCGATCTTTCTCCTCAGCGCTCTCTCTTCTCCGGCGCTGTCTCTCTCTCCTCCGGCGCTGTCTTTCTCTTCTCCGGTTATGGATAGCGAATCGTTTAGTAGCAACAGAGGGAGTTGGATCGGGTTAAGGGGTCGTGGAGCCCCGAAGACGGCGTCGTCGTCGGCGGAGGCATTTCGATCGAGGAATAGCATCACCACCACCTCAGGCCGGAGAAGAAATCGGTCTGTTTCGGTGTCGGGCCTCAAATACAGTCCGACGAGCCCGTCCAGATCCAACGTCAGTGACTCCGGCGTGGTGCCTGCAGTCTCGTCGGCGCAAGTGTTCAGGCCGGTAGCGAGAGCAGTGTTGAGCAGTGTTAAGGACGGAGTCGCCGCCGAGCCAGAACGACATGATCTACAATGAACCGGAGCCGTCAAATCTGCTGACTCTGGAGGCTACTGGACCGAGTTGGGGACTCGCCGAGAAGAAAGAACAACGTCGTTGCAGCAGCAGGACGAGGCTAAGAATGAAAACAAAACGATGTCGTTTGAGCCGGAGTTCATGTCTTTTATGCAGGAGATGATTAGGAAGGAGGTTAGACATGGATGACATGAACGGTCAGCACTTTAGTATACCCAAGCTTTCAGAACTCAACAATACATTAGCAGGAATAAAAGTTGCTGGGGTTGGGTCTTTTTTATATTGACATATGAGTAGGGTAAATTAATTTCTTGTGATGCCTCTTTGCATGATGAATTCAAAGCTGCAATATATATTATTGGGGGGCAATAGACGTCTATTGGAGGGCAATAGACGTTTTGAATTGATGTAATCTCTTTGTTTTTTTTTTTTCTGTAATCAAAGTTTTATTTGTCTAAATTTAGGGAGATTAATTCCCATTCTGGTGACTGAAAGTCCTATTAGGGGGAAATAGGCTTCTATTGGGGGGCAATACATGGCTGATAGTCGTCTATTGGAGGGCAATAGACGTCTATTAGGGGGCAATAAACCAAAAGTTCTATTGGGGCTCAATACATGGTTGATAGCCGTCTATTGGGGTAATAAACATTTCCGGTGAGGTTTTTTGAAAGGTCCGATGGGCAACGGCGGGTGACCGGAATCCGGCGAAAGTTGGCCGGTGACGGGCTCCGGCGAAGTCTCCTATGGTTTCTCTCTCTTCCATTTTTTTTCTCTCTCTCTCTCTCTCTCTAAGTAACAAAGGGGTGAGGGGTAAAATGGTATTAAAAAAAATTAAAAACAAAAAAAAAAATTTAATGGGGTATTAGGGAAGACTCCCTTAGAGTGTATTGGGTAAGAGGGAATTAAAAAAACTTAATGGGGTAAGTGGGAAAAAAATCCCTAGAAATGGAGTAAATGGACAAAAACTCTATTTAATAATTTAGAGAATGGCTTTTGTTCTTTTAATTAAAAAAAAAAAAAAAAAAGAAACTAAAGCAATAGAAGAGTTTTTCTTTTCTATTTTTTAACGCATGCACATATTCTAGGCAATTACATATAGTGAGTGTTGAATAATTAAAAAAAAAAAAGCGCACAATGTACAAAGCGTGTAGCTGTCGCAACATTATTCAAAAGATGAGGATAATGGCAGCAATTAAACAAATGCTTTAGTTACAAAATTATCTCTTTCTCAAATTCAAAACAAGTTGAATGTTGACCTAGTTTCAACGTAAAAAGCTGCAAAACAGAAACAAAAGGGTGGCATTCAAATTTTGAATCAAATATCTCAAAGAGAGATAAGGATAAAGTGGCAGAGTGCGTCCAAGTCCAATATCGGAGTCAAAGTGGAAGTCTCTGATCAGCAACTTATCCACGTGAGCTTCGGGAAATGCAAATTTCAAATGAACATTTATCCGAGCATCCAGAGTCTTCGCTGCCGCCTATATAAAGAACACAAGGATGCACAAGGAGGGGGGGGGGGGGGGGGGAGAGACAGAGAAATTAGTGAGTCGAAGCACTGCATCGAAACAAAGCATCGTTCAGAAGGGAGAGATAGTTGCCTGGAGATGACGACCCGGCAAAGAGCTTTAAAGTCAGGTATCCTGCTGATTCCATGGTCTTTTCCTACTATTTCCTTTCATCGTTGCTGAAGTGCAGACTTGCCTCTGCTTCTAAGCACCAGAAACAAGCCTTCCGTTCCCCAAATAAACCACTCCGGCCAAATATGCCAACAACACCATCACAACTCACAAAGCCTCAAATCCCTCATTGTTGCCCACCAAAATCAGAAAACAAAACAACCAAATACACCTCCATTTGCCTTTGTGTTAACAAACAGTGCAGGTCCAAGGAGACAAAAAAGAAGCACGTTCACAGAGATGAAAGAAGAGAAGAGATTTCAGCAAGGGAAGGGGCTCACGGGTGTTTTCGGCCTTCTTTCGATGCCTATACTGCGGTGCGTCCTGCGTATGGGTGGCGGAAGCAAGGTCCAAGTTAGAGGGTACACTGCACTTGTTTTTGATGCCTGTATCGCGGTGCGTCATGCATATGGGTGGCAAAAACAAGTATCAAAGTGAAAGCATGGGGCTGCCAGTTCACAACAAATACAAATTTGCAAAGTTCTTGGACTCACAGAGTGAAGAAACTGCTCTGGAGGAATCTTTGTGCAGCACCAAAGCTAAGATGTTACGCTGCCTGCATCAAAGTCATCATCAGAATGGTGTCCCAAAAGACGAAGTTGCTATTTGACTTGGCTCACTCTTGATCACATAGTTTGCAGCGTTCACTCAGCTTACCCTCGACCACTAGACTGCAGCCACAAAATGCAAGGAGATGGGAGTCGTCTGGTTCCTGTTACCTGGCACAAGATGGTAGTAGAGATGTTTGACGGGTGGACCAGCTCCTATGAAGGATGGAACATGCATATTCACTCTTAAAAAAGATGTGGCCAAGCTGCAACATTTGATGAAGTTAAAGACTACCTTTGTAAAGCAATGGTTTGAACACTGCCTGCGATGCTTCTCTTCAAAATTGAGTCTGCAAGATGGAAAAGCAATCTCATGATCAGCAAGAAAGAAAAATAAAGTCCTTGCTTTTGGTTTCATGGTCACGGATACACAAAAAGAAAATGGAAGCCTAATTCCACTTATTTGCAGTAGAGCAGAAGCTTCAGAATATGCATAAGTGAGGCAGCTATGCTGCAAGTCTCTTTCAGAACAAGCCAAAAATAAAAGATCAAGAAGCATGCTGCAATTGCATCTAATTAAAGAAGCAGAGGTCACTTCTCAAGAAGCCACGAAGCTTGGCGGTGGAGGAAAGTCTAAAACATGAAGATAGTTACAAATGGCTTCACACATGTCTGTCAAAGTCATAGCTTTCGAAATTTGTAATTAAACACATTTGCTGCAAATCAGTGCAACATAAATAATGGTTTGTTAGATGTGCTGCAAGCTTGAAACAAGAAGACAAAATAGTGGCCATGTAAAAGTGTTCAATTCTTTTCTTTTGTTTGACGGTGGAAAGCTGGGCATGACTCATCTATAATTAAAGTATGTTGCAGCCTTGCATATAAATGAGAGTTAAAGACAAGAGAAACCAAGATGCAAACATGCATAAAGTAACAAGCTTTGCAATCAAACGGTGGCATCATTAAATCATCAATCGGTGGTATATTTAAATAAAGCATGAATTGGAGTGCAGGAGGATACCCAACAATTGGTTTGAAGGAATGGTTTCTCACCAGTTCCGGGTTCCTCACAAAGTGCTCTGACAGATGCGTCTTGCTAATAGGAGTATGAAGTCAAGGCCTCTGCGAAGAAGAAAACAAGAAAGATTGGTAAGAACGAATCCTAGGATAAAAGATGAAGAATACCCAATCTGGTGCGCAAAGGAAGAGCGACTGTGGAACCCATTCATACCCACCTCGGGGGTACGACTCCTTCTCCAGATTGGACTGAAATATTTCCATCTCCAAGTTGATCTCTATCTTAGACTGATAATCACACTACAAATATTCTTCGAAAGAGACAAAGCTTATCGAGCCCGCTTAAATGGGGATGACGTCCACGACCTGGTCTTTTTGGGTTTTAATTTTGTCCAAGACATGAAGTGGGCTCAAATCGGGTGCAGAAATAAATTAATGGGTGTCCAGATCAATCTATGCGCTACAAGCTCTTGGGTTCTGTTGAATCACTTGTCTACAAGTTTCGAAGCACTACAAAGTCCACTCTAAGTAAATCCATTTCACGAGTGACACAAATCCCATTGCAAAGCTCGGCACATTGGGTGCCCAAATCAAATCAGCGGACACTATCAAGTTTGGTGTCCAAAAGAAATACATTTGACGGGTATATCTGTCGGTACAAAACCGAAAATCCAATTTCGTTGAACTATAATGGTTTGATCCCTTCACGGGGTATGTAGGCAGTCTAGCGACCCACTAAATGCAACCGCAACTCCAAACAGAATCCCTGACTCCATCAGTCCCAAATGAATCACTAACTCCAGTCAAATTCTCCCAACACCACAAAAATCAAATCCATTCCAAATCACACAAATGAAGTCCAAACCAAATTCAAGGGCTTTAAACCCTTCCCCAAACACAAATTCAAAATAAGTGCGTCATCTACCCATTTAAATCTCAAAAGCCGGAACTACATGTGGTTTGATCCCGCAAAGGGTATGTAGGCAATCTAGAAACAAACTAATTTAGATACAACCGCGTCCTAAACACAAAATCGAATCCCTGGTCCACTTAAACCAAATTCGTCCCAAACACTACTCTAATTCCAAAATCAAAGCTCTCCAATGAGTCATCCACTCATTGGAACTATTGAACTACGAGTGGCTTGATCCCTCTCCAAGGGTACGTAGGCAACCCATTCAAATGTCCGGGTGCAGCCGCAAAACAAACAAACACACATCTCATCAATTGGTTTCTTCATAAATGAAATCAAAAGGTATTTCCCTGTAACAAGGGATTGTAATTAAGAGACACATTCTGTCTTGAATGGGTCGAACCCGAAATAATAAAAACTCTATCCACTAAATGAATACGAGTGAAATTATGTTGGGTGACATTTACGCTCACTGTGTGCAATTTTCTCTCAACAGTGAGAGAAAGTTTATTAGACATTAAAAGGCTAGAATTTATCAAGAATTCTAAGTAAATCTTTTGTATAGCTCACTTCTCCAAGTAAATCTTTTGATTTTAAAAACTGCTTTACTACATTTACACGTCGATTCCCACGACATTTCAGAATTGTGGATAAAACGCAGGAGAAAATTCATCAAGACCTGGCGCCTTGGAATGATGCATTCTCTTCAGAGCTCTTAAGACTTCCACCTCCGTGATCTCACTGTTTAAACCCTAGCTCACCTCGTCGAACACTATCTTGGTAATAAAGCTCAAAATCACCATTACCAGTAGCTGGCCTTGATGTTGTGAATAAATAATCAAAATAACGGAGTACAATATCTTGCAGAGTAGAATTATCAGTGCAAGACACTCCTTCATTAAAAGGACACTAGAGAGTATTCTTTTTATTCTGATTAATTGCCTTTTGATCAAGGATGGAGCATAGTCTACGGTCAGGTGGGCGGGCTGGCCTATAAATGTGTGTACCTTATGCCAACCCATAATTTCTCAGTAAAGAGCCGAGTTAATAAAAAATTAAAAACTTTCTAACCTAATATATTAATTTATTCATAATTCATCCCACGTTTCCCACCAATTAGATGAAAGTCTATTTAATTATGTGTTAATTGTCCCATGATCTTTCTATTTTTATCATTTGTAAAATATTTACTTACATCTTGTTCACCAAAAATAAATAAATAAAACTTAACTAATATATAAATGCAAATTTGGAGCGTTCATCACATTTTGAAGACTTGAAAGAGACAGCTGATCGAATAAAACACACATCAGAATCCATCTCAATACAAACATTTTGGACATCCTGATGCTTAGCTAGAATCAAACCCTCAAGAACAGCTGAGGCTTCAAGCATGAATCAAAACTACTCTAAACTAGTAAAATTTCGTGACAAGAATGTGGATTCATAGTGGCTTAATTATATCCATTTCTTACTTGAAGAATCTCATTCATTCAAAATCAGGAAGGAAAATACTCCTCGCCATACTCATTAGCGATTAATATTATCACCAAAGTAGTGGAAATAACCCAAAATAAGAACAAGAATCAAACCAAGAATATATATATTGTTGAAGGAAAACCTAATTTGTGTTTAGCCCAAACTCTAGGTTACTTGACCTGGTGGTAATAGGATTTAATTAGAAGGATCTAGAATCCTAATCAACGTAGAATTACTTTCCTTGTATGATTGAGATTCTATGCATTGTAATCCTCTATATAAAGAGGCCCCTATTATCAATGAGAATACACAGCAAATTCCTCTCAAATTCAGTTTCTCTACAACACGTTATCAGCACGAGCCCTAACCCTGAAACCCTAAATTCGTAGCCTTCAAATCCCAGAAACCTCAGCCGCCAAACTCGAAGATCTCAACCCCAGGAGTCCGAAACCAGCGGCCCCATCCCCAGAACCGGCCGGAAAACCACCGAACCTGCCACCGGAAGAAGCAAAAAGTTCCCCTGCCCGGTTCAAAGCCTTCCTCAACACCTCCTGCAGCCATACTTGACCTCCTGCAGCATCCCCACCACAGAAACCCGGAACCGGAAAAACCTCCACCCGAACCGGCCAAAAATCACCCGAACCGGCCACCAGAAAAGGTTAAAACCGAACCGGCAGAGAGAAAAGAAAAAAAAAAAAAAAAGGGAGAAGACCAAGCCGAGCCGCCAAGCCGCCAAGCCGCCAAGCCATAACTATTCTGCCACGTCAGCACCACGCAGGCATCCAGTCAGCACCAGTCAGCCAGCCACGTCAGCCACCTGTGCCACGTCAGCAGACCGGTCAACCTGAGTCAATGCCGGTCAACCCTCCGGTCAACCACCGCCGGTAACTTTTCCGGCCGACTTCCGGCCACTTTTCCGGCCAACTTCCGGCGACTTTTCAGGACACTTTTACGGCGACTTTTCCGGTCAGCTACAGTAACTCTGGCAGCTACAGTACTTTCCGGCCGCTACAGTAACTTCCCGGCGACGATTTTCCCGACCATCTTTTAAGGTAATTTTTTCTAAAAGTTTCCGTTTTTGTGAAGTTTTTCAATTTCTTCTTCTTTTCTCGGGGACTTCCAAAATCCCTTCTTCTACCCCCCTTTTCTCTACATAGGGGAGACCAAAAGCCGAACTGTGGGGGTTCGCGCTCACTCCAAGCTTGGAGCTTGTAGAGTCCTCCAAACTTAGAGTTTGTTGAGAAGAAAACGATCGACCACATACATCGTTATTTCGATCTAATCCAAAACCCCTCTTGGAATCGGATTTTCTTGGAAGCGACTACGCTCAGAAAATTCCTAATTTCTTGGAAGCGACTACGCTCAGAAATTTAATAGTTTTTCGTGGTAGCCTTTTTCGCTCCGAAACTAACCCTAATCTTGTGTTGTTTTTCAGGATGAGTTACCTGAACAAGTTGAGCTTTGTCCCACTCGAGACAACTGGCGCAGGATACCATAGGTGGGTCCGAGATGTGCGCCAACATCTTAAGGCTGATGGAATTCTGGAAACCATCCAAGAGCCTGGTCAGAACGTGCTCTCAATCGAGCAAGCTACTGCTTTTGAAGCAAAACAAGCTAAGGCCATAATTCTCATGACAAGGCACATGAATGACGCGCTCCAAAATGAATACCTCAATGAGGAAGACCCAAGAAAGCTATGGGTAGAACTAGAGCAGCGATTTGGCAACGTTCGTGACTCCCTGCTTCCTGATTTAGAAGTGCGATGGCATAGCCTCCGCTTTTGTGATTTCAAGTCTGTGCTTGATTATAACTCGGAAGCTCTTCGTATCAAGTCTCTGATGGAGTATTGTGGCCAAGCCATAACTGATACGATGTTGATCGAGAAGACTCTCTCTACCTTCCCCGTCTCTGCACTGATGATTTCAAAGAATTATCGGATTGATGTAAATGCAGGACGTATCACAAGGTTTCATGAGCTCATTGGCGCCATGAACGTAGCTGAAAAGCACGATAATATCCTTGTGAAGAACTATAATGCTAGACCCGTGGGAACTAAGCCTATTCCGGAGTCTAACTATAGTCGCGCCCCCAATGGAGGACGCAAGGAGCGAAACCCTAAGGATAGGGACAATTCTGGACGTTCTGGTCCATATGTTCGCCCTAAAGAGGAAGGAAATCGCCAAGAGAGGCGTGCACGGAACCGTGGAGGTCAACGTGTGAAGAGAGAGAGAGGCGGAGCCTCCGACCATGGTGGTAACGCCACCAAAAGGATAGGTCGTCCAAATCGCGCCCCAATGGCGCCTCGATCAAGGGAGCCTGACCATAATGATGTTTGTTTTCGATGTGGATCAACTGAACATTGGGCCAAAACATGTACCGCACCCCAGAATGTTGCAAACATACAAGACGTATCGTGAAGCAAGGGAAGCAAATTACATGGCACAAGAAGATCAAGATGGTGATCTAGATCTAAGGGTGGAAGACTACAAGGATCAAGACCCAGAAATTGGCGATTTTGATTAAGTCTTTTTTATTTTCCAAGATATGTAGGCGATTGCCATATTCCTTTTTATTGGATTAGATTTTCTTTGATCATAGAAACAATGATGTATTTCGTTGGCTTATGAATAAAATTTCGAGTTCTTTTCATTATGACTCAATTTTGATTCTGAGCATATGACTTTGTGACTACAATGGCTAGGCCATCAATATTAATTCAAGGACATGGAATAGCCCAAGTTCCACTTGCCAAATGACACCTTGATTACAGTTGTCACAGAAACTCTCTACGCTCTTAGGGTAAATAGTACCCTATGAATAGCCAACGAATTCCATGCGAAAATGCATGTAGAGAACGGAAATGAGTTCCTTTGCATTACCTCTAATGATTGCGAACAAAGACGCATCTTAGAGACGTTTGTGTCTCTCTAGTGGACTTTATGTCACTATTCGAGCTATTAAATCCAATAAACTTATGAGAGAAGATCTCTTGGATTTAGACACATATTGGCTTTGTCACGACAGGATAGATCATCCTAGTCCTATATGATGATCCGTCTACAAAAGACTTCACATGGACATCATTTCTTTTGAGCAAAATGAAGCAAGATGCGCCATAAAAGGCGCCAACCATGGGCATAACGCCATGGTTGTTCCTCCTTGTGGCCATGACGCCATACATGCTAATTTCCATGGCTCCCACGCCATGATGGGAGATGTAGTCACACATTTTGCTTAATAGCGCTACAGACGCTTAGGCCTAACCAAAATCCTCATTGGTTGCTTCTAAGGCCTCTCGCTCGTTTTACTAAGCCCGTTCCTTAGGGAAATTAGGACTGAGACCGTCCTATGCAAAGGATATGACATACTCATTCTGTCTTACAAAGAATCCGTAGGGATTTGTGGATTGATTCAACCAATTGCGGACGCTTAAATATTTTATGATGTTGGTTGACACACAAACACGCCGGTCACGTGTTGTGCCATTGTCCACCTATAAATGCTGCTTACGCTACACTCCTAGCACATATCATGACAATGGGCTCACTCCCCAATCATCCTATTCAGTCAATTGGATTTGACTATGCTAGAGAGTTTACATCGAAAGACTTTCGATGGATATTGCAATGGGTTTGATGTTGGACATCACATTCCCATGTACACACCCAATTGGTCTCTCGCGGAAACGACTACGATGGTAGTCCGAACATTGGTAATGCGCACCAATCTTCTTACATCCGCTTGGGGTGATGCGATATCGCATGCAGCCATGCTAATTCGTCTACTACCTACCGCCACTCAATGTACCTATGCGTTACAGCTAGTGACTGGGTACACGTATTTTGTACTTACGCACATTTGAGTGAGCCATGTATGTGCCAATTGCGCCGCCACAGCGCTCCATGATGGGTCCTTACAGACGAATGGGCAACTACGTTGGATTTGCGCTTCCAACAATCGTCCGCCACTTAAATGCCCTTGCTAGGCGATCTCCTTACCGCTAGATTTGCGGATGTCACTTTGATGAGACAGTCTTCCCGTCGTTAGGGGGAGATAAGAACACGAATGTTCAACAGGAACGACAGGAATTGTCGTGGTCTGTCCCCACTATGTCTCATCTTGATCCCTGTTAAAGTGACGAGATCACACAGATATGCTGCAAACATGCCTGCAAGGAAGGACGTCCCTACGAGAGGACGTAGCGCCACCCTACATGGAGGTAGGCATGGCACCAATGCCAAAGAGAGTGGCACTCTGGCGTTACAGGCCATGGCCCCAGCTAGGATGCGTGGGAGGCCCGTGGGTTCGAAGGATACTTTGGCACATTCCAATCCTTTAATCATCAAGACTCAAAATCCGTCTCATGAGTATCTTCCGGGTTATGGTTATCGTTGGGGGACGCCTCAACATCAAACCCTATTCCTGAGAATATAGAGCTCTATGAAACTTACACTAGTGTACATGAGACGTGGGATAGAAACTCCATCAGAATTGATGATGTAGTTGAGTATTTTGTTGCGCATGAGTTTTTAAGTCAGATGATATCGAACCACGCTCCGTTGATGAATGAATGCCAACGTAGAGAGTTTTTGGCCTAAATGGAAAGATGCGATCCAGGTCAAGATGATTCTCTAAGGAAGAGGAAGGTTTTCGAGCTAGAGATGCCAACACCTCCTAAACATAAAACCTGTTGACTAATGGGTCTTCGTTAGAAAGCGTAGTGAGAAAAAGAGATGGTAATCTCGCCTTATGGCGCAAGGCTTCTCACAAAACGCCCTAGAATTGACTACGATGAGACATATTCTCTCGTAATGGATGTCATTGCACTCTACTACCCTGTCAGTTTGGTAGTTTCCGAATAACTGAACATGCAGCTTACAAATGTGGTCACTACGTATCTCTATAGGGATCTAGATACGGAATATACATGAAGGTTCATGGTGAACTTCATTTACCCAAGTCAAGTGGCTCGACCACGGAGCGCGTTTACAAAGAGGTTGAAATGCTCACTAAAGTGACTACTTGGTTGGGAAGGGATATGCCCACGCGTTTATAACAAGTTTCGGATCTATCGCGGTTCATGTTGGACATGATCTTCATTAGAAGCCCTTAAATAGTTAAGGGAAACCGCTGAACACTTGAAATCCAAGTTTGAGATGAAGGATTTTGGGAGAACACGATTATGTCTCGGTTTGGAACTTGAGCATCGTGTCGATAGATGCTTAGGCATTTTGACAAGGTCAAGCCTCAAGCACCCCTGATCGTTCGTAGTCTTGATCCTGAAAAAGAATCCTCTTCGTCAAAGGATGATAACGAAGATGTGCTAGAGGAGGAAAGTGCCTTACTTAGTACAATAGGCGCATTATTGTACTTATCTCAATGCACAAGACCGGACATCTCATGTCGTGAACTTGTTAGCTAGATATAGCTCTGCGCCAACGCGACGCCATTAGATTGGTGTAAAAGATATCTTTCGATACTTGAGATGTATGAATGATATGGGCTTGTTCTATCCCTATAGAGAGATGATGGATTCGGACCCATCACACACCAGAAACGCCGCCAACGCTGGCCTGCGTTCTCTATCCCCATCCCAAAACGACATGTGTTTTGGAAGGTTTTGCTGATGTTGGGTATCTGTCTGACCCACACAATGGTCATTCCCAATCCGGTTAAGTGTTCACCATGGGAAAAGACCGTGACATCTTGGAGGTCTACATATTAGACCCTAGTCGCTATATCTTCGAACAATGCAGAGATCATTGCTCTTCACGAAGTGGTTCGTGAATGTATATGGATTGGATCCATAATTACGCATGTTCGAGCAATTGTGGTTTGAAGTCTACCACAGATGAGCCTACGAGCATTTAGGATAATGCTACTTGTTTTGAACAAATGAGGTAAGACTACATCAAAAGCGACAACACCAAGCATAATCAGCAACAACAGACACTCCTCGAGATCAAAGTGAACTAGGTTCGATCTGAGGACAGTGAGGCAGACTTGTTTACTAAGTCATTGCCCAATACCACGTTCGAGAAACATGTGGCAAGAATTGGTTTGCGGAAATTATCTGAACTCCCATGATCGTAGTCATCAGGGGGAGGTGCAGACATCAGGGGGAGATGTCTACATGTTCGTCTCGAATCGTGAAGGTGTGTTGTGCTCTTTTTCCCCTTCGACCGAGGTTATTTTTATCCCACTGGGTTTTTGTTACTCAACAAGGTTTTTAACGAGGCAACGAGAGAAGCACCGCGTTTGGGCAACACAAGGGGGAGTGTTGAAGGAAAACCTAATTTGTGTTTAGCCCAAACTCTAGGTTACTTGACCTAGTGGTAATAGGATTTAATTAGAAGGATCTAGAATCCTAATCAATGTAGAATTACTTTCCTTGTATGATTGAGATTCTATGCATTGTAATCCTCTATATAAAGAGACCCCTATTATCAATGAGAATACACAGCAAATTTCTCTCAAATTCAGTTTCTCTACAACATATATATATATATATATATATATATACAGATCCTATCCAGAGCGAGGCATCGCTTTGAAATTTCAGAGCGAGGTTAGGGTTTGGGGTCACTTTTCGGTCGCATATCCACATCTCAACCGTTCAGTTTTTAGGTACTAATGTATAGATCATCTCTGCAAAATTTCACCAAAATTAATAATCGTTAAGGTATCAGACTAGATTAAACCAATGAACGAACTGAATCTGTCCAACTGAACCGTACTAGCTTTAAGGCAGTTATCAATGCCTTAACGACCATCAATTTGGCTGAAATTTTGCAGAGATGATCTATACATTAGTACCTAGAAACTGAACGGTTGAGATGTGGATATGCGACCGAAAAGTGACCCTAAACCCTAACCTCGCTCTGAAATTTCAAAGCGATGCCTCGCTCTGGATAGGATCTGTATATATATATATATATATATCAGATCCGTTAAAGATCAGATATTCAACTTTCATGATCAATCATATCCTTAGTTACTTCATTACAACAGAAAGCTCTAAAATTAAGAAAGAGAGAAATTCAGATCAGAACATTGAACTATAACTTTTTATTTATTTTCGGATGGAACCACAATAATTTAAGTCACATCTCTTTATTTATAAAAATATAAAACTAAGGTAGAGTGGTACATTCAATTTAATTTACCCCATCGTAAAGGAGGCCAACTCCTTCTGAGTCTCCCAGAGATCAACACAGACAAGAGCCTCGTAATTCTGAGGTGGGCTAGGCGACGACTGATTCACCGCAGCAATGACGAGCCTGAAATTGATTCCTTGCACGAGCTGGGACTCGACTCGGACCACGTTTCGGAAGACCAAATGATTCCGGGGTTCAGATTGCCTTGTGTTGTACTGGGAGATCGCAAACTCCGCCATGAGTCTCAGATTGGGGTCGCTGACGTTCTCAATGGGCTCAAAACAACCAACACAGTAGTCCTGATCATCAGAATCTCGGGCTAGGGCTGCCGCAAAAACCAAACGGGAAAGGAGGAGGAAAGCAAGGAGGCGACTCATCGTTACGGTGGTGTAACCCTAGCCTTTCTCCGAGTTCAAGAAAGAGATGGGAATTGGTGTAGGTTACAGACCAGACTACTTGTAGGGAGTATATATAAGAAGCTGATGGACGGTTGGACGGATGCCAATTATTATTATTATTCTATTCAAATGAATTTGAAGGTTTCATTTGATAATTTTGTTGCGCGATTCTGACGGCTGATTGTACTTGCATCTGAATATTATTGTGTTATTTTGGGTTTTCAGTTTGATCTGTTGTTTGGTTGTCTTCCGATTGAGTATGAATTTTATTATGTGGGTTTTTTCTTTTCTCGCATTTGACAAAGAAAAAAGTAATTGCAAAAAGTGCACGATTTCGTTTGTGACCGTGTGATTGATAGATGTATCAATTTATGAAGGACTGAATATGGTTTAAACAGTGTTAAGTATGTGTTTCAAACATTTACTAACCTTTTTCTGTTCTTATTCTTTATTTATTTCTTTTTCTTTTTTCACATGTGCAGTATTCCAGTCAAGTTTCAGCGGATATTCAATGGATCCGGTAATGTACTATATTCTTTTATTTTTCCCCTCTTTTTCTTTTCTTTACATAAATGTATATATGTATATACTGATTATGTCAATGAGTAAACTGACGCCAGTTTTTACTGTGAAAACGCTATTCAGGCTAAGATTTACTATATAATTTAATTTATAGTGAATGTCTTTTCTGGTTTCTGACCGGCATCAATATTTATCAATTTAGATCATTGCTTTAGTTCATTTATATAATGCATAACTTATGGTCGTACATCATTCGCTTATGAAATGAATGATCTTCATGGATTTGAACTTTTATACTTCTTTTTTATATTAATAACATACATTCAAAGCTCACACTATGATCAACATAATTCGGTTTGATATAGTTCAATGGATTACAAATTTCTGCAAAATATAGGCACACTCAATTCTGAGCAAGAGCAGATGTAAATTTGCTTAACTATGAATCTACTACCATCGCCATTAGTTTTAAATTCCTTACTTAATTTTTCTTTCTGATAACTAGATAAGAGCAGCTGTAGACATCCTTCATCAATTAGATACAATACAATCTACGTCTGTATGCTTTATACAAACTAGCTTCAAATTAGCTAATTTGATTAACTATGAATATAGTGATATTGCCATTCATGTGACATTTTCAACAATGAAAATCACAGATTGCTTAACTACATCTATAAACTGTCTGCATTATGTTCTGTTTTGTTCAGTCATCATTAGAACTGCAGGATAAAGTCTTAGCATCTCAGTGAAAGCAATCTGTGATATTCTAATGATTTATGTAATGCAAATATTTTGTACATCATGTTGTACTGCAACCGCATTACCTTCAATGTCCTCTGTTCATGACTTGATATATTCTACCAATGAATAAATCACAGTAGCGATATGCTTTTAAAAATACATTTTTCAATTTAATTAAATTCTTTGATATTTTCACTTTTTTACTCTACATTTACTTTCATACATCAGATTACAAACATATGTTTGCTTTGTAATGTAAACATCAGGAAACAACAAGGCCTACGTTAGTTCGAGAGATAACAGCTTTTCAGCTGAACTTCAGAATGAGAGCTCGAATTACAAGTCAATGGAGGAGCGCTTGCCGCGGGACAGTTAATTATCTATCATGATGTTGCAAAAAGGTTATACTCTCCTTCACTGTACTGCCATATTAGTGTGCAATAGATTTCCTTTTCACTTTGTTTTGACAGTGATTATATCTTTGCCTGGTATCAGAAAAATGTTTCTATTAACCCTGCAGTGTGGGATCAATTTTCATACCAAAACTTTAGGGGAAGTTTCTGGGTACAGAAAATTTCTTTCACACACCCAAGGTTTTGTCCTCTCCATGCTTCAGCATCATCAGTTTATTAAGTATAATTTGTTAAGCAATTTTGATCTAATGTTCACTTGGGGAGATAACATGATACTTTTTTTTTTTCTTCTCTAGTTAAGAATGTATACATGTCGCCCCGGATTTTGAATAACCAATTCAAATCCGAAACATGAATAATCAACTACAACACAAGCCACTCAAATTTCAAATCTCGAAAACCTTAATTTAAATAATACAACTCACTTGTACAAAGTAAATTTGTAAAGCTCCAATTGAGCATCACTCACCTCATAATTTACAAAGCTGTAAAACTAAAACCCATACTCTAATCCGCACGATCTCCGCCATGATCCTCCTGATCTGCAGGACTACCCGCTACACAATTTGAATAGTGTACCGGGATTGCAACAACACCAAACCCGGTAAGCCATGACAGCCCGTATGAGTAAACAAGAAGGAACTGTTGATTTATTAAATTATAATTCTTACAAATCAAATAAAAATTCAACAGTATTACGTCTGCAAAGAGACATCAAACCACTCATGGAAAACCACAAGGAATACATTTTCACAATCCTCAAATCCCAATACACCACACGGGTCCTACAACACCCAACCCACATATCACCACGTTGGTCCATCTTGACCATACGTTACAGCTCTAACTACGTCGTTACAGACACCTTGGCCCAGGTTCAGGTAAACGACATATCGCCAGGTTTAATAACCCTTGAACTTCGGACACCCCCGTCCTCAGAACAATATACTTCGGTTAATAATAAACCGTCGAACTTCGGACATCCCCGTCCTCAGAACACAAACACTCTGGTTATCCTTAACCGTCGAACTTCGGACATTTGTCCTCAGAACCCTATATTCTCCACTCTATACCTCCTCCAATATAATCACATTTAGTGACCCACCGATCACATTTCGTGACCCACGATCACATTTAGTGACCCACATTTAAATAAACCACCCACGAACTAAAATGTTCCCAAAATACACAAGTCCCAACGCTTTTCAAAACAAATTGAAATCAACGAGAACTCATTAATCATGTTCATCACACATAAATATGGTACGTCACATCACAACTCAAAATAATTAAATCATCACCATTTCACACTCCTCAATGTCACACCAAATCATATATAATCACGTAAATATATATATACGTAATCACCCACTCAGAAGTGACCACTAATACCAACTATAGTTCACACAAGAAAATCAGGAAATTCATTTTGTATAATTAAAACATTTTACTTACCTATGGACCGTAGTTGATCAAGTCCATATGATTTAAAACAAATATTTAATCCATAAATATTTTCACACAATTACCACAGAAAATAAAGTAATTAAAGGTACTCGGTTCGTAATATGAACCACGTGAGGTTTACTCACCTCGATAATCCCGCTGCGTCTTCTTAACAGCATAACCACGATTTTACGAAACGTCCGCCAAATCATCCCGTCGGTCACCTAATCCAATATGATCATAACTTAGCCAAGAACTCATAA
>JANPXK010000940.1:0-43364 GCA_024704745.1 Rosa lucieae
GCTCCACAAGAATTCTAGGAGATAAGGCTAACTAACCATCGAATCTCAATCTTTACCAAAACTGTAGCAATCCGCAAAGCTACGGCTTATGTATAACATTACATCCCAATAGCCACTAAATCAATTCATCACTAATGTAAACCCACCCAACAAGGAATCACAAACGAAACTTTCATTTCAACACAAATCAACAATTGCCTCAAGCAACCCACACTCAAATCACCACGTGGCATTACACATATAGCTGTTTTCGCACAGATCGTCATCATGTACTGGCATACAAGCACAGTAAACACTCCCACAAAGCGTTTCGCTACTCAATTAGCATCACGGTAAACCTCCATAGTAAAATTTAAGCATGCACTATTCTACACAACAATAGAGATGCATCACTCAAAACAAATCATCCTCAAAACACTATGTCAAAAAGGCCTTCAGACAAAAGAACTGTTCTGTCGTCTGAACGAACAAAAATGTGTCGTCTAGTACGGTGTCGTCTCTTGGGGGCATCAGACGATAGAAGTGTTCTGTCGTCTGATTTTTCAGACGACATAAAAAAATAAAAGTCTTGTGTCGTCTGATGAGTTTTGCATTTTGGGAACATTGTGATCTGTATTTTTAAAAGCATTCAAACAACAGTTTTGTATTGTCTGATAAACAAAACAACCACAGTATTTTTTAAATACTATTGTGTGAAGCATATTTGCAAGACTTATTTGTGTGGTCTGAATGCCCTTAAATAAGAAAAATGAAGACTCATATGTTGTGTCTTCTCTCATACAACAACACTTAAAGGTTGTGCTAATTAACTTTACACGACAATTATATGTGGTCGTAAAGAGAATCAGAGGACAATTAAGTGTCGTTCTAGGGTTGGTTTGTATGACATTTAAGTGTTGTGTGAAAGATTTTGAAATTATACATATATGATGTTGGGAAATGGTTTAGACAATAGATATCATATTCTTTCTGTTATGTCAATCTCATTACGACGACAATTTACTAGGGCTGGGCATTTTAGCCCGAAAGCCCGAAAACCCGGACCGGATCGATCCGGACCGGCAGGTCCGGGCCGGGCTTTGAGGAAAAAAATAGACAAAAAAAAAAAGCCCGGACCATTTCAGTTTAAACGGGCTGGTCCCGGGCCCTGGTATCCATAATCCCCAAAGCCCGAAGATGAGCCCGATTCAGTATAACCCTACTCATTTGCAAAACTGTCTCTAACCTTTCCAGCCTGTCGACACAAACCTTCGAAGTTTGAAATCAGTTCGCAGCCATCCCCGAGACCCCGACCCTTTCCCTTCGCAGCTCGAACCTAGTCGATTCGCAGCCATCCCCGAGACCTCAGTTCCCAGTTCTTCAAACCCAGTCGATTCGCAGCCATCCTCGAGAGGAAGAGGGTCGAACCCAGTTAATCACAGTCTAACCCAGTCGATCCCAGTCGATTCGCAGCCATCCCCGAGAACTGAGTTCTTCGAACCCAGTCGAACCCAGTCGATCACAGTCGATCACAGTCGAACCCAGTTGAACCCAATCGATCCCAGTCGAAGCCTCGAAGCCTTGAAGTCTCGAACCCAGTCGATCCCAGTCGAAGCCTCGAAGTGTCGAACCCAGTCGAAGCCTCGAAGTCTCGAACCCAGTCGAACTGTCGAAGCCCAGCAACAACCCAGCTGAGGGCTCTCTCTCTCAAACTGGGTACCTCCCCGAAAATCTCAGTAAGTGTCTCTCTCTCTCAAACTGGGTAGCTTCTGATTTGGGTCGTAATTGATTTGGCCATTTGGGGTTATCTGATTTCAATTTGTTGTTTCTGGGTACAAGGATTCAAGATTCGATTTTTGAATGCCTGAAGCAGCAATGGAACCCGAAGCAGCTGCAGTTATTGGGGACGAGTTGGATTTTCATGTTTATTGTGATATGTGCTTGTTGTGTAATGTGATCTGTTGCATTTATATGTTTATTGTATCCTATGCTTGTGCTTATGTAGTTATGTGCTTGTTTATGCTTTGCTTGTTGTAGGATGAAGCTTGTTTGCTGGACACCATTTGCTGGCAGTAGCTGGAGGCTTGGAAGCAAATTAATGTAGTTTGAAACTTTGTTAGTTTACTTGGTTTGGAACATTATTTGCCCATTTGGTTTGGAATTTTATTTGGTCTGGAACTTTGATCATGACTTGTATTTAAACTATGAAACTTCATTTGTTTGTAGTTTTGTATGATTTTATATTACCAGAAAATCAGAAACATGATGAAACTGTGCAGAAAATGAAGACAAGAAAAATAGGACTTTTAGGCCCGAAGGCCCGGCAGGACCGGCCCGGGCCTGTATGGTCCGGTCCTTCACGGTCCTTATAATTGAAAAACAGTATTTGAGCCCGGCCCGAAAAAAATGGGCTTGGTCCCGGGCCTAGCAAATTGACATGCGGTCCCGGCCAGTGCCCAGGCCTACAATTTACTGTCGTTTGAGATTATTTAGACGACAAATTTTTGTAGTCTGAATTAGCTTAGTACGTGTTTTATATTGTCTGTAATCACATCCAATCACACTTATTTGTTGTTGTTATACACTTTAGCCAATACTTTCAACTAACTTATGTTGTTGTTTTGGCTTTCAGACTACAATTTTCTGTTGTCCCATTGTCAAAAAGACAATAGACTTATTATTGATTTTTTGTGTTGTGTCTGTACAGCTGCAACCACACGTTTTGGTGTGCTTTTGTTGTAGCTTGCAGTTTGCAGTTTGTGACACATTTTAGTAGTCCCCTGTACAATTGGTATGCATGCATTTTGGAAATTAAAATTGGCTATTCTTGAAACCATAAAATCCACATCCAAAATCATTCATTGCAATTTCCATTAATCCACCATTGTCTCATGTACACAAATCTAATCATGAATATCGATTCAAAATGACCCATATCTACTAATTTGGATATGCAGACAAGTCCAAATGCTTAAACAAGGAAGAATTTCTACTAGACACAAGTTAATAAAAGAACTAGCTAGCCATACTGCTGTACCAGTTTCACAATCTGATCATGAATGGAATCACCCGAATCATAGAAGTGGTCATATATAGAAGACAGAAGGTATTCCGGGGTGCGTGAGTATATATGCATAACCCTGCAGATAATATGCACATAGAATGAAGTTATATCCTTGTTTTGCTGGATCAGATATCATGCAACCAAGGACAAAGCAGTTTAGCAGAATAATAAACAAAATAGCAAAACATCAAGCCACATTACTCAAGTGTCCTTACCAAAGAAAAGAAAAGAAAAAAGCTTACCAAAGCATGATTAAATTTGTCTTTGCCATTATGGGCATCCATGAAAATGATAGCCAGTAAATAAGGATCCATTTTCTTGCAGCAAGCCAGCAAAAAGAGCAAACTGACGTCTTACAGCCCTTTGAAGCAAATCAGAGAATAGATTAGAGAACATATTTGTAAAACCCCGTAAATTCAAATTATTTTTCGAGGAAATTTTAGTATTGATTTCTTGGTCATGGGAGGAAGTACGAAGCTTTGAGGAGTTGTGAAATTAGTTCGAACGATTTTATTTTCGAAAACGAACGTTATTTAAACGAACGTTATTTAGGGGAGTCTCAAAAAGTGACTTTTTATACATTTGGAATTTGGGAAAACTTCCTTCATGAAAGTTGTAGAGCTCGTCGATACGAGTCCGTGCATATGTGGAATGCAGAAATCAGAGTTCGTATGAAGAAGTTACGAGAGTTTGAAGTTTGGGGAAATTCTATAAATATAGAAAAAAATCCGGATTTATTCTTAAATCCGAAAAAAATTCACCAAATTATATTTTCCTCCCCAAAACTCTCCGTTCTCTCTCCTCCCTACCCGTGCAACCCGGTCGACCCGACCCGGGTTTTTCTCTCTATTCCGGTGACCTCCGGCAACGACCCGGCCCTCCTTGGATTCGCCCTGCCCCGCCCAAGCTCCCTCTAGTGCCACCTTGTCTCGCCGCTGCCCCATAAGCTGGATCGAAGGCACTCCAGCCTTCGCCGACCCGACCCGACCGGAAAACACATTTTCCGGCGTCCCCACGACCGATCCTCCCCTTTTTCTTGATCGCCTCCTCCTGCTGATCATCCTCATATCCTCCATGCTTGACGATTTGGAGTGAAGGTCTGTAGATCAAGGGTTGACCTTTTTAACGGCCCAGAACAAATCTGAAATCTGATCACACGCACCAGATTAATCCAATCTTCAAAGCTTGATCTATGACAATCTAGGCGGAACCAGACTTAGCTCCAGGTATGAAAGTTGATCACCCTGTTATTTTGAAGAAGTTTGTAGTTGACGACTTTTGCATCGGAGGTGGTTGACCGCCGCGTTGACCGCCGTCTGACCACCGCTTGTGGCGGCTCGTCGGACCTTTTTTTGAGTTTTCATTATCTAGGCGATGATCTACGCATCCATACGAGCATTTTGATATATTACAAGGTTATTTTAGAAAAAGTTGATAAATAGTGGATTTACGTTTTGACGTTTTTACGTTTTATCTTCGGTTTGCGATATGTGAAGATCAGACCATCGGTTTTACTTCAAATTTTAATATGTTGATCGTATGAATGTCCCGGTGACTTTGTGAGGTCACGGGCGAAGATCCGACCGTTGGATCTTCGTATAATTGTGAAATAGTGATTCGGAAGGCGATTCGTGAGAATCCGACCGTCTGATTTTCATGAAATTTTGTGGAGATGTTTATAAGGACGATTCAGGAAGATCCGACCGTTGGATCTTCGTGATAATTTTGGAGGATGATCCTAAGGGCGATCCGTGAGGATCCGACCGTTGGATCATCATATAATTTCGATCCGACCGTTGCAACACCTTTATTTTCGGATCCGACAGTTGGATCACCTTTATTTTCGAATCCGACCGTTGGATCACCTTTATTTTCGGATCCGACCGTTGGATCATCATATAATTTCGATCTGACCGTTGGATCATCGTTTAATTTTGTTTATGAGTTGTTGGCTAAGTTAGGATCATGTTTGATTAGGTGATTGACGGTCTTCCTTGGTGAGCGGTTTTGGTGTGTATTGTGAAAGCGAAGACGCAGCGGGATTAGAGGTGAGTAAACCTCACGTCGTTCTTATTTCAAAATGAGTACATTTAATTACTTTATTTTGTCGTAATTGTGTGAAAATATTTATGGAATAAATATTTGTTTTTAAATCATATGGACTTGATCAACTACGGTCCATAGGTAAGTAAAATGTTTTAATTATACAAAATGAATTTCCTGATTTTCTTGTGTGATTTATAGTTGGTATTAGTGATTATCCCTGAGTGGATGATTACGTATATATATATATATATTTCGTGGATATATATATGGAATGGTGTGACATTGAGGTGTGTGGAATTACGATAACTTGGTTATGATATGATATTGTCTTGAAATTGCCATGATTATTTATGATAATGTTAACCGATAAATGTGTGTGATAATCATGTTGACCTTCTGAGTTGATTAGAGGGTAGAAATGTAGTGCTCTGAGGACAGGGGGAAAGTCCGAAGAACGCCGGTTAAATAATAACCTAGATGTAGTGCTCTGAGGACAGGGAGTGTCACAAGAACGCCGGTTAAATAATAACCGAGATGTAATGCTCTGAGGACAGGGAGAGTCCGAAGAACGCCTGTTAAATAATAACCGAGATGTAGTGCTCTGAGGACAGGGGGAAAGTCCGAAGACCGCCGGTTAAATATTAACCGAGATGTATATCGTTTACTTAAACCTTGGCTGAGGTGACAGGTAATGATGTAGTTAGAAACTCTAACGTAGGGTCAAGTTGGACCAAAGTGGTGCTATATGGGTTGGGTGTCTGTAGGACTAGTGTGGTGTATTGTGATTTGAGGATTGTGAAAATGTATTTCTTGTGGTTTTCTATGAGTAGTTTAACGTCTCTTTGCAGACGTAATACTGTTGAATTTTTACTGGAATTGTAAGAATCGTAATTTAATAAATCAACATTTCCTTCTTGTTTACTCATACGGGCTGTCATGGCTTACCGGGTTTGGTGTTGTTGCAATCCCGGTGCACTATTCAAATTGTGTAGCGGGTAGTCCTGCAGGTCAGGAGGATCATAGCGGAGATCGTGCGGATTAGAGTATTTGTTTTAGTTTTACAGCCTTGTAAATTGTGAGGTGAGTGATGCTCAATTTGAGCTTTACAAATTTACTTTGTACAAGTGAGTTGTATTAATTAAACTGAGGTTTTCGAGATTTGAAACTTGAGTGGCGTGTATTGTAGTTGTTTATTCATGTTTCGGATTTTGAATTTTTTATTCAAAATTCGGGGCGTGACAATATTAGCTTGCAAGAAAACAACAAAAACCTTCAGACGACGAGCCAATTAGAGCAAGAACAGAGCAAGAAACAAGATGATACCTCATGACTAACAAACTAACTGGAAGCAAAATCTTGACATCGATTATATTTCAAACAAACATCTTTCATGGCTTAACGTGTTCCCTTATAAGAAAAGAGTAAAATAAAAAATTTAAAAGCTTTCAAACACCATAGTAAGAATGCTAAAATAAAGCAACAAGTGCATATTGACCGAGAGTTGACTCTACTAGATCTGCTTTATTCCCAGCTAGTGCCATGACCATATTTGGATTGCCTTGTCATAAGGGAATGATCCAAGTAGATAGAATTAGCTATATTGAAAGACGCAAACTCGCATAGAAAGTTAGTATACAGAGTACAACGCCTAAACAAAACTGAAATTAAAGTTATAGCCTAAAATTGTTTAAAGCAGCCAAGGACTGAGTGAGTTTAGACAGCAAGAAAGTGCGAGCAATACCTTGTGATTTCAGTTCTAGCACCCATTTTTTTGCTCGCTCAAATGAGGCCTACAAGAGAAAAAAAATAAAGTTCAATTTCTGTTTAAGGCATAATCAAGTAGCAGAACTTAAGAGCTTTCCTGGCACTATCCCTATATTCAACATAAGAAACGGAAAAGAAAATTTCAAATGATACTTAGTTACACATAAGCAATTGTCAGCTCGGGAAGACTAAAATATTTTCATTGTTTTAACTTTTATTTTTCAGAATTAGACCTCTTCGCAAAACGCAGCAAGGCTGACGTGCATTCCTTCACCTGCCACAGAATAGAATTGCCAGAGCTCAGTACTTTCAGTCCTGAAGCCATTGTATGGTATTATAATGTGAGGTTAGTGTTTTTGATAATCTCAACCTAGTTGGTTTAGAGTTTGAAAATTAGGCAACTACATGAAGGTGTCTCACAGTCAAGAACCTAGTAGTCAAAAGTGTGGGTGTTCAGATGCAATGCAAACATTGTCAAAAGGAAACAAGTTTTGAAGTATAAATTGATTGAAACAAGTTTCAAAGTACTACACAATTTTGATTCTCCCGAAAGGTGTTATAGCCAAAGCAGCCAATGAAGATTAGACATCTAGAATTTGATCATATGCTTGGTATGTTACAAGTAAAAACTCCAACCTGAACAATGCCTCCAGGACTTCCAGCCACTCCTTTTAAATGAACTGTTTGAATGGAATCGGCAATTAGAGCTTGAGGAGCCAGAGACCAACTTTCCTCTAATATATCCTGAGGAAAAGCATGAAAATCAGTTGCTCAGCTTTATTCAAAATATTCCAGATTAGGACAAATAACATGCCTTGCTGCTCAGTGATGATACAATAGGCATGGAATGCGGATGTGCGCTTATGTTTGAAATACATATAATACAATTACTGTAATAAAGTCATGAAAACTGGAAGGTGTAGCACCACTCCACTAGTCTTTTGTCATTGCACAGAAATGTGGAATTTGGATCTAGTGTGCATGAGACTAATTAAAATCTAATCGTTAGAAATAAACACTTTCAGAATAGCCCAAGGAATTCAGGATAGTGTGTCAAATAAAATTAAGTGATGACCTGTCAGTATTTATGTCACGCCCCGAATTTTGAATAACTAATTCAAAATCCGAAACATGAATAAACCACTACAACTCACGCCACTCAAGTTTTCAAATCTTAAAAACCTCAAATTACATAATACAACTCACTTATACACTCACTTATACAAAGTAATTTGTAAAGCTCCAATTGAGCGTCACTCACCTCACAATTTACAAGGCTGAATAACAAAAACAAATACTCTAATCCGCACGCTCTCCGCCATGATCCTCCTGACCTGCAGGACTACCCGCTACACAATTTGAATAGTGTACCGGGATTGCAACAACACCAAACCCGGTAAGCTTTTGACAGCTCGTGAGTAAACAAGAAAGAACTGTTGATTTTATAACATATTTATTTTAACTCAAGTAACAATCAACAATCAAAACATTTGTGATGAAACATCAAACAAAACACGGAAAATCCACAACGAATACATTTCCACAATCCTCTAACCACAATATCCCCACTTTAGTCCATCCCAACTGTTTTGGACCCAACACTAATAACACGTTAGATTTCTAACATCATCGTTATCTGTCATCTCGGTTATTATTTAACCGGCGTTCTTCAGACTCTTCCGTCCTCAGAGCACTACATCTCGGTTATTATTTAACTGGCGTTCTTCGGACTTTCCCTGTCCTCAGAGCATTTCATCTCGGTTATCATTTAACCGGCGTTCTTCGGACTCTCCGTCCTCAGAGCACTACATCTCGGTTATTATTTAACCGGCGTTCTTCGGACTCTCCGTCCTCAGAGCACTACATTTCGGTTATTATTTAACCGGCGTTCTTCGGACTCCCCGTCCTCGGAACCCTACATTCTAAAACTCTATACATCCCCCAATGTCAATCATAAAATCCACATGACTCAGTAATCATGATCATCACATATAAATATGGTAAGTCACATATAAAGTCACATATAAATATGGTAAGTCACATCTCAAATCATAATAAATAAATCACCACAATTCCACACTCTTCAATGTCACACCATTCCACATATAATCACGTAAATATATATATACGTAATCACCCACTCAGGAATGACTACTAATACCAACTATAGTTCACGCATAAAAATCGTGAAATTCATTTTGTATAATTAAAATCATTTTACTTACCTATGGACAGTAGCTGATCAAGTCCATGTGATTAAAAACAAATATTTATTCCATAAATATTTTTCACACAATTACGACAAATAAATTAATTAAAAGTATTCGGTTCGTAATATGAACCACTTGAGGTTTACTCACCTCTAATCCCGCTGCGTCTTCAATTTCACAAAACACGCCAAAACCGCTCACCAAGGAAGACCGCCAATCACCTAAATCCAATATGATCATAACTTAGCCAACAACTCATAAACAAAAATAAAGACGATCCAACGGTCGGATCGAAATTATATGATAATCCAACGGTCGGATCCTCACGGATCGCCCTTAGGATCATCCTCCAAAATTATCACGAAGATCCAACGGTCGGATCTTCCTGAATCGTCCTTATAAACATCTCCACAAAATTTCATGAAAATCCGACGGTCGGATTCTCACGAATCGCCTTCCAAATCACTAATTCACAATTATACGAAGATCCAACGGTCGGATCTTCGCCCGTGACCTCACAAAGTCACCGGGACAGTCATACGATCAACATATCAAAACTACAAGTCCATCGGACGGTCCGATCTTCAAAAAAAAATTAATTGGATTATCGAAATCGATCGAAACCGTAAAAATTCATAACTAAATCATACGATATCCAACAAATGCGTATAATATATCGAAATGATCGTATTGAAATGTAGAATCTAAAAGTGTAAAGAAATCACATTTTTGACCCCCGGAGGTGGCCGGAAAAGGGCCGCCGGAGTTTGGACAGAGCCGCCGCCGACCACCGCCAATGGTGTCGGGGCCAGGCTTCTCCTCTTCGTCTCATCAAGCCCAACCACTTTCCTAACTAGCACAAAGTCTTAAAATGAACGGAAGTGGTCGAAAAGTTACCTAGAAGCCACGGTTTGGCCGGAAAATTTCCAGAAACCGGCGAAGCTCCGATCAACGTGAAAACTTCAACAACTTGGCCCGATCCTTCGTACAGTGTGTTCAGAAGCTCAAGGCGAGTTCAACAAGCCAAAGAACTCGAAGAATGGTGGCCGGAAACGTGAGATATCGGCATTGACTCGATTTCGGGTTTAAATCGGAACCGAGCTCCACCGCCGTGTAGCCGCCGTGAGGGGAGGAAAGGAGGCCACCAGGCTGCTCGTGGGGAGGAGGCGAGCTGGTCTGGGCTTGGTTTAGCTTCAAAAGGTTGCCGGATGAGGGAGAAATCGAATGGAGAAGAAATCGGCGATTTCCGGCCGGTTTCGAAGCTCTGCAGCCGATCTTCTTTTTTTTTTTTTGAATTTTAGGCTTTTTCTGAAATTTCCGAAAATGGAAATATTTATACTAAATTGGAATATTTTCAAAAAATCATAACTAAATTCATACGAGCTCCGATTTTTGTGTTCCGCATATGCACGCGATCGTATCAACGAGCTCTACAACTTTCGTGAAGAAAGTTTTCCCAAATTCGATACGTATAAAAAGTCACTTTTTGAGACCCCCTAAATCACATACGTTTTCGAAATAAAATCGATCGAACTAATTCACAACTCTTCTAAGCTTCGTACCTTCGCCCATGGCCACGAAATCATTTCCAAAATGTCATCGGAAAATAATATGAATTTTCGGGGTATTACAATTTACCTCAAATTGAATAAGAGTATTGTGAAAGGCTAAGTCATCATGAATCGAGAACTACACACCTCAATATCAGTACTTGAGTACAAGAAAAGATCCTCTGTTTTAATCTCCATACGATCAGCTTTGCTCCCAATTTGCTCATTACTCTGCTAGCAGACAGCAATGTGAATTAAACTACAAATCATATCCTTTTTTTTTTCTTTGTTTGTTTGTTTGTATGTTTTTCTAAAGACATGGCATGGCATGGTGAAACCAGAGATGTTTCAGGCTTGTTGACCAATTCATATTACTTCAGCTCCACAACCAAAGTCTTTCAGGCTTTCAGCCACATTTTCAATCTAAATGGATTACCACTTTTTTTTTATTGAAATACAATTATTATTCAGTTACCTTATCTCAGATAAGCGTTAAACAGTAAATAACATAATAACATTAACAATATGTAAAAGAATCCTCTAAACAAAATCTATGATTCAGCTGATCAGCAAACATAGAAAACGCTATTGCATACAAGAATTAGATAGCTGGAGAGCCACTATACTGCATCAGTGAACCTTTAGAACAGAATGACTATATAAAATTACTAGTCTTAGGAAAACGCTAACCTCTTCACCGGAGACATTTAAAACATGGGATGCTTTACCCAGCTCATGTCTTTCAGCTATAAGTGCAGCAATCTGGCAATTTAATAGTATAATTTGACGTGGGAAAAAAGAAACAAAAGAGTAATAGTCAATATGGGGACTAAGATTTTGAAAATCAAAGACATAACAGACCTATAATTAGGTTCTAAATAAGCTACAAAGGAAAAGCTCCATATGCTCAAATTGCAGTACCTGGAATACAAGTGTACTCTTGCCAGCACTAGGATCACCGCCAACTAAAACCAATGAACATTCAAAAAACCAGAAGGGAAAAAAAAAAAAAAAACTTACAACCACTTAAATCACTGGGAACAAAAGGAACATAAACTATATACCAAAAGCTTTTAAAAGAAGCAACTAAATACATAAGCCAAAACACAGGACACGAGGACTGAATGATTCATATACTCCATAAGCCAAGGCTAAATGTTCATCAAAGTTAAGAATAACTGAAAGACAAAAGTTAAACTTGCAGCAGTTATTGGTGAACAAAAAGAGACATAATTTGATCACACCTGGTACAGTACCACCGCCAAGCACCGTAGCAACTTCATTTCCAAAGGTTCCATGCCTAATATCAACCACAAAAACATTTACAGAATTATCAAAATCATTTTCCCAACTCAAAAAGGAACCAAACATTCTTTCAAAAACTAACAGAGTCTAATATTAAACTGTGACACAAAACTTACAATGGAATTCGCCGATCTTTCCAACTAATCCCCCAGTTCACATCATTCAACCGCACAGACTTAACCTTCCCACTTGGCAACCAAGACCTCACCTTCTCCAGTTCACATCAGTCAAAATATCATCCAATTTCCTAATACAACACAAAATAAGAGACATTTTACTAAAAAAAAAAAAAAAATCACTACATATTAATCATTTACTGAAACAAAAAAAAATCATAAACTCGAGGTCTAAGCCATATTAGCATCCCTATAGTGTCAATTTCACATTAACGTATATGCAAAAGCAAGATCTGCTATGATTGTTTCCATTTACAGATCATGTTCAAGTGTTGGGCTCTCACATTTTCACTCCAAGTCCAACAAGAACAGTAATCACGTTCAATCGACCTCAAGAGTTGAAAAGGTCGAGAACAAAAAAGAAGGAATGAAATTTTAAGTTCTAAGAGAGCAAAATTCATACAAAAAAATTAAATGAATCAAGAAAGTAAAGTGAGAAAGCAAGAAAACCTAAATACCAAATCGAAGAGAAGAGAAGACCCACCTTTTCTTAGCAGTGGGTTGAGGAGTGGGTCGTCGTTCTTGAACTCGAGAAGGTTATCGACGTCCATCATACCATGAAGAGAGGCGCAATGTAATAATCGCCTTGTAGGTACCGGAAGTACTTAGTGACCTTCTATCGATAATCAAAGACGATATCGGAGTCTCGATTGAGGGATTTGCCGACAAAAAGATTATCGACGCCGCCGCCCCGGGATCCTACGGCGATGTTGTTGTTATCGGCCTCTTTGCCCAGCCTGTATAAGTCGACAATATAATTAGGCAACCAAACTGACCATTGCCCACAACCAAACCCTCCTGAAGTGAAAACTTTTGGAAAAGAAACAAACAAGCACAACAAACACAAGGGTCCTACCATGGAAGCCAAATTTTTGTTTTGTTCTTCCAGTTCTGCATTCTTCCTATCCAAGTCTCTTATCTGAGAAACTAAAGTACTAACATCGCTCTGCACAATCCATTTAATAAATTTATAAGAATTTAGAACTGAAAGATCACAAATTGTTAATCAAATCATATAAACTTGAAAAAAAAAAAAAAGGTTCTTTTCTCCTACCTTAGAGAGTCGATTTGCGCTCTCCGATTTTCTCATTCCTCCATTATCTGTGCACAGAAAATTATGAGCGATAATAGAAGGAAAAATTCAATTCCAAAGTTAACAGAGAAGTTGAAGAAAATATAAATAACGGACCGATAGGTGGGATCTGGCTGAGATCGGGTCCCGAAGAAGTTTTGCTCAATCTTTCTGCAGCTCGCTTTTGACGAATTTCTTCCAACTGCAAAATTGAACCAAATGCAAATAAGGAAGAGAGGATATTCCGAATCCATATATCAAAAGTTTAATAATGAATAGAGAATCAAAAAAGTTGACGGCGAAGAGGTCGGTACCTTTCGGCGGCCTAGAGATGCGTGCCGGGAATCCATGGCAGAGCGAAGGAGAGGCTAAGGATCCTCCTTACAGCCTCTGCACTGCCTTTCCCCACGCGTCCAAGCCAGGTCGCACCTCCTCCAGCCACGCCTCGAAGCATTGCCTTTGCGAGAGAGATTTCATCAATTTCAATCTGCAGTAAGAAAAATCATGAGAAAAATGTAAGAAACCAGACAAACCCCAAAATCAGAAGAACCCTAAATGCCCAAATTAAAAAAACCATTGTTTTTGGGAGAGCAGCCTTCTGGGGATTGGATCTGAACGGAGGGTTGAGCCGGAAGAGGAAGAGGCGGAGTTTGGGGCATGTTGGTTTTTGATTGAAAGTGATTGCGGTGGCTGTTGGGGAGGTTGCGGGGTTTGGGGAAGGAAATGAGAAAGATGGAGAGGAAGACGGGGCCTGGTTTTGCTGAAGGAGAGAGAGTTTTAGACAGAATTTGTGGGAATGAAAAAAAACACGAAGGGTTTATGTTATGCCAAAAGAGACCTAAAACAAAAAAAGTCAAACTCACCTTATTCAGACAACACTTATATGTTGTCTGAATATCACCCTATTGATTAGTTAACTATAAGGTTTGGGCACTTAAGAGGGAAAAGACTCAACTTGTTGGAGGGAAATCTAAAATTTCTGCTAGGGTTTTTTCCCATCTTTTCAAACAACATATAAGTGTTGTCTGAATGCTCACCATTTATCTAAATTTGAGATAGGAAATCACCACCTTTTACAACTACACAAATATGTTATCTGAATGCTCACCATTTTTCCAAATTAAACCAGTATGGTTTTAGTGTATATTCAGACGACAGAAAAGAAAATTATGTCGTCTGAAAAACTCAGACGACATAAAACAAAACTTATGTCGTCTGATGAGTGTCGTCTGAAGGACTTTTTCGCATAGTGAAAGCACGCCAAGAAAATATGTCACCCAGTGATGATGACTTGGGCTTGCTCATTCCTTGGGTTAGGCATTAGGGCTAGCAATTTGGGCCTAAGAATAGAACCAGCCAAAATCCGAACAGGCCTGAACCAATTTGGGCTGAAAACTCGGCCCACTAACCTTCGACTCGACTCGGCTCGGCTTAGCCGTACTTGTTTGGCTGCTTTCGGTTCAGCTACAGTATGAAGTTTTACATGTTGTACGTATACTGTACTGACCGTATATACATCCGTATACCGAGCATATACAAAATCCAAAAAAATATTTGTTAGGAGGCAAGGTTCGAACCTCAGACCTCATGTTCAAGAACTTCACTCTCAACCACTCGAGCGCAAATTGTTCTTGTTGTTATCCATCCATTCCTTTTATTTAAACCAAGCTGTTACAGCAATCCGGCCCAAAACACCCAAAACTGTTGCAGAAATCCAGCCCATGAATTACTCCAAAACTATTTCAGAAATCCAGCCCATCGGGCCTCCACCCACAGCTACAGTGAGGGCCTTGATCCGAGACAAGCCCAAGTACGGCCCACCTGCCACGGCTTATCCTTTCCGTGATTTACGGAAATCAGATTTACTTTAGGCTAAAGTTGTCTGCCACAGCGCCTCGAGATTCGCTCGGTCCCCTTAGACGCTCTCCACTCTCCAACAGCTTTTCCGTGTTTTTGGGCGACTTTAATCCAACGCGTAGTTTGAATCTCTGAGATCGTCCATCCAACGGTAGAGATCTGCTCACCTTGCTCTATAAATAGGTGCATTATGGGGAAGAGACTATTCACTCCAAAGAAAAGGAAATTTCCCCAAAGTTTTAGCCATTCTCTCTCAATTCTCTTCTTCCATTCGATAACTCAAATCTCTTCTTCCATCAGATAAACTCAAATCTCCAACACCATTTCATCAAGTTCAATCCTTTTAACAACAATCTCTCTCAAACATTCAACATCGTCTTCTTCAATTCTCACATTTTCTCAACCCTATCTTGTGCTCTATATAAACCTCCTTTTGTCTCCTCCAGATTTTACTCGGTTTTGTCTAAGCGTGCAGTTTCAAATTCCTTCTCCTTCATCATGGTTCGAACCAAGGTTACCGCTCGCATGGGCGTCAATCAACGCCGCATTCTCTCTCTGGAAGAAGAAGGTCGTCAAGCGGCCACTCGCGCTGGCCTCACTCGTCCTGGGAACCATCGTCCTATACGTGAGCGTAGCCGCAGTCTCCCTCCTCTGCCTCGTCGCTCTCCCAGACTGCATCTTAGCGAGTCCCCTTCCTCCCCGGCTGCTCGTGCTTCTCGACCTGTGGCCACCCTGGAAAGCTTGTCTGACTCGATTGATGCTCTGCGTTCCTCTCTCCGTGATGGTATTATGGTGATGGATTGGCGAGTCACATGCATGATCGATTACATCTCTGACCTGAACTCTTCTTTGATCCGCTGTCACACCGCAATAAACAAACTTGCTCAGGAGGTCAATAACATGCAGTGTCATCCTCCTGGGTTTCCTTGCATGGACGTTGCTACATCACTCCACAAGGACCCTCCTCCTGAGGCTGAAACCAGCAAAAGGGCTGCCACTCGCCCGCGCACCGCTCCTCATATTCCTTGGGAAGATCTTGACTCAACCAGTAGTGACTCGCAGGACAGTGAAGAGGTCTCTGATCAGATCACCAAACTCAGGGAGGAGATTGCTGAGCCTTCCCATTCAAAGGGGAAGAAGTAAAAATGATTCATCTTCTAGTTATTGTATTTCTTTTTCTGCATTTTAACTTTCGTTGGACAATAACCTTATTTCGCTTCTAACTTGTAATAAGACTGAATGAATGTGGTAGTCTTTTCTTTAAAAACAAACCAACAACGACACCATGGGTCGAACCTTGGTCACTCCTTGCTCTTTCAAAACCTTCGCCAACTCTGTTGCACGCCTCTTTCATAAAGATGAATCATAAACTATCATTCAAAATCTAACAATCAATTAAGTCACACAAAGGTCTAGCTAGCATTATCTGAGTCAAACCAAACACAAAACAATTTCGTCACTAGAGTCATGGATTAATAAAGCTAAACACTTCCCATTCAGAAACATCTATAGACCGCCAAACTTAACACCTCTTACGCTCGCGATTTTTAGAACTAGAACACTAACATATCCTTCACTGGGCAGGAAGGTACATGTCTCAGAAGAATGCTACAAATTCCCTACAAGTCATTATCGATAATTCATATCCTTTGTACTAAATCTCATCATAGTCATGCTTCGCCCTAAAGAAGGAACATAGCCATATTCTTCTTCTTTCTCAATACGGTACCATCATGGAGAAGTACTAGCTCTAATGAATCTCTACTCAAGTAAACTCTCGCCTTGACCTTCAACTCCTTAAGTTCAGTTGGTGTCATCCAATAAGGCGCCATTAATATAGGTATTAAACCTGGTATCACCTTGATAACAAACTCCACTACCCTCCTTAGAGGTAACATAAGTATTTCTCAATTTACATCACTAAGCTCGAAAACCACAACAATCTCTTCCCTAACCGCAATACTACTCACAAGTTCCACATGAGTCAAAAATCCTATTCAATGGCTAACACCTAACCAAAATTAAGTTCTATTAAATGGTTACGTCATGCTAAAGGGAAGCATTCAGCCCCAGCTGAAACTTCATGGCCAACTCTTTGCATCCATTTGTCTCCTAAACCAATATAGTCTTGAGAACTCTATCTCATAATCTTTCACACTCCTATCATCTTGAGTTGGTGAAATCAACTCTCTCTCCAACTGCTTCTAGATTCTCAATCTCTTTCACGACTTCAAACCTAGAATAACATCTGTCACATCAACTACAGGTGGAAAAGGCAACTCAACCTCTGAAGCCTCCACCTCATCCTCAACTGTCTACATAGAAAGATCCTGTCCCTACATCGGACTCGACCTTACCTGGACCCATAGTTATGCCTCTCAATTTGTCCATTACCTCAGAAGTATAACAATACGTGGTTAAAACTTGTATAACACTTAAAACACAGTATAAGTCAAATACAAGTCCATATTAACCAAGTCAATACTACAGGGAAGGTATTCACGTTCCTAAAACGACCTAACGACCTAAACAACTCCCAACACTCACGCATACCCAATGACTTAGCTAATACCGAAGAGCACACGATGGGGATCCGCTGCAGGCGGGTCATCACTCGGAAAGTATTGACACATCACCGAATATGCACCTTACGCTCTGATACCAAACTGTCACGCCCCGAATTTTGAATAATCAATTCAAAGTCCGAAACATGAATAATAACAATTACAAATAACGTCCTGAATTTTTTTCTCAGAAACAATCATGCCTCACACCACTCAAAATGCAAATCTCGAAAACCTCGAGTTAAATATTACAACTCACTCTTACAATGTAAAATTATAAGCTCAAAATGAGCATAACAAACCTCACAAAATATTGTAACTCAAGTGCCACCACTCTAAGCAGCCCGATCACCGTCTTGGTTCTCCAGACCTGTAGGATTACCCACTACACCTTTTGAATAGTGTACCGGGATTGCAACAATACAAACCCGGTAAGCTTTTTGCAAAGCTCGTATGAGTAAATGAAAGGATTGCACGATTTAATGTGACAAAATCAACTCAGGCATAAAATCAACTCAAGCATTTTCTTTCTTTTGTATAATAATTGAAGTGCACAACGTCACTTCAAACATCAATCAACTCACGTCTCACAATGACCACTACGACACAACTACACGTTCTCTCTCTAATACACAAATGTATACTCATGGGCATACGATTCTTATTTTGATCCCCCATGCGGTATATTATACTCCAAGGCATACGATAACTCACGTTATCCCCCTAGCAGTATAGTGTACTCAAGGGCATACGATAACTCAAGGTTATCCCCCAAGCAGTACAAAGGCAGACAGACTAGAGCTCTAACTGAATCGTAATGTGTCACCTTGGCCAAGGTTCACCTTTACGATAATATTTGCCTCAATTCACTCGACTCCTCATTTAGTTCATCTCAACGACTCAACTATCGCACCTTACTCAATTACTCTTTATCAAAAACAACTCAACATATAAGATAATTTATATCTTCTAAAGAGTAATGCTCGAATAATAACTCATTTAACCATATCAATACTTCATCCAATATCATAACATCCAATATTTATTCCACATAAATATTTATATACGAAACCATTCCCTCATGAATGATTACTAATACCACCATAGTTCACATGCATTAAAACAAAAATTCATTTTATAAATAAATTCATTTTACTTACCTATGGACCGTAGTCGAACAAGTCCATATAATTTAAAACAAATATTTATTTTCATAAAACAATTTCCACAATTTCATAATTAAATAAAATCACCGAATTTCGGTTCGTGAATGAACCATGTGCGATTTACTCACCTCGATAATGCCGCTGCGTCTTCAATTTCACAATACACACCGAAACCGCTCACCAAGGAAGACCGTCAATCACCTAATCAAACATGACCTTAACTTAGCCAATAACTCAAAAACATACTCAAACGACAATCCAACGGTCGGATCGAAATTAAATGATGATCCAACGGTCAGATCCTCACGGATTGCCTTTAGGATCACCCTCCAAAAATCATTACGAAGATCCAACGGTCGGATCTTCCTGAATCGTCCTTACTAACGTCTTCACAAATTTATACGAAAATCCAACGGACGGATTCTCACGAATCGCCTTCCTAATCACTCTTTAGCAATTATACGAAGATCCAACGTCGGATCTTCGCCCATGACCACAAAAGGTCACTGGGACAGTCATACGATCAACATATCAAAACTACAAGTCCATCGGACGGTCCGATCTTCACAGATCATTAATCGAACAATCGAAATTGATCAAAATCGTAAAATTCATAACTAAATCATACGATATCCAAAAATTATGAATTATATATGCAAACGATCGTATTGAAACTTAGAATCTAAAAATGTAAAGAAATCACATTTTTGACCCCCGGAGGTGGCCGGAAAAGGGCCGCCGGAGTTAGGGCAGAGCCGCCGCCGACCACCGCCAATGGTGTCGGGGCCAGGCTGCTCCTCTTCATCTCATCAATCCCAACCACTTTCCTAACTAGCATGAAGTCTTAAAATGAACGGAAGTGGTCGAAAATTACCTAGAACAGTTGATCTTGGCCGGAAATTTTCCAGAAACCGGCGATCTATGATTTCGACGTAAAAACTTCAATATCAGGCCTCGATCCCTTCTGTAGAGTTGTTAAGAACCTCAAGGTGAACTCACTGGTTCAAGAATCAATCAAAACAATGCTCTACAGCTCGAGATATCTTAACAAAATAACTGTGAGAGAGAGAGGGAGCAGCAGCAGCAGCAAATTCTGTATCTCAACTCCACAGCAGAAAGTGGACTACATCATTAAGAATGTTGTAAATTAGGCATGTGTCAAATCATAAGGTAGGTGCTAACCTGCTTTACAAAATAACTGTATTTTTGTCGGAACTGTTGTAGAACATGCTGCACAACACGAAAATGATCTGCTTGACCCTTAGCAACAAGAGTAATCTGCTGCTCAATAAAACTGCGGATATCTGGCAAACACAGATCTGGATCAATACATTGATAGCCTCTTATTAGAGTAATACCTAAGGCAGTTGGAACCAACTTCCTGCCAGCTTGTACCTGCCAGTTAATTGTAAAGCAAAAAAAAAGTCTCGTAAAAAGCAGTTTAAATGATATTAACAAATTTTCAGCAGAGAGAATGAAGAGAATAGAAACCTGCACATAATTGCGCTCACATATGTTGTTAATATGAACAGATATTGATGCATCCGTGTGTAAGAATTAACGTGGACTTATCAATGTTTCAATAAGGACCACAACAACTTAGCTACCGTATTTGCAGAATAAGTAATTAGACAGTGCTTAAATTATTTGAGTCCATGACCTCTTTATCTATAATCAGTGCTAAATACGGTGTATATTGTTGATTACTTAATTATAGAGTAATCCTAAATGTACATGAAATAGTTTGACAAAGGCCTACATCAATTAGGACTAAGAATCCTTTATGGGAGGTACCTAGTCCGTGATGCCTATAAAAGTCTTAGATTCCTGCTCTATCAATCACCACGCTATTCATAAACTTTGCCCCATAAAAGTTTGCATACAGAATTGGATAGAGGAGAAGATCTATCATGACTAATTCAAGTTGGTATACATGATTTATATTTTGTTCATCTTAATGTTATGCTTATGTTCTGTGTTCTTAGATTGAGTACAATATTGTTTTACGTTTCACATTTGGTATCAGAGCCTTTTGTGCTCAATTGAGAATCAAAATTTTGTTAATTTTCTGAATCGATTGATCTTACAAAGAGGGGAAAGAGTTCTGTTTCTCGTATAAAGTTTTGGCTGGGCCTCGCTTCATTATCGAAGCCCAACCTACTAGGAGACAAGCCCAAGGCCCGCTGTTGTAAGACAGCCTTCATTGGTTATTCAAACTAACCGGTATTCCTGCAACGGTCAGCCCCAAAATTTGATTTCCAAAATTCTAGGGTTCTTCGATGGCGATCTCAGTCATGACTTTTCCGCCTAAATTTTCTTAAATTATGATCGGAATCGTGATCGAACTACCCTAAAAGCTGTCAATCGAGTCTTGGAGTGGTCTCCCTTCATCAACAACAAGCAAACACTGTAGTATCCTGGTATGCTTTCGAACTCTCAATTTGGTTTGTTTTGAGTAATTCTGTTTCTTCTCCACATGCTTCTGTTGGACCAGTCTTTAATGGGTCAACCAAGTCTTTAAAAAAAAAAAAAAAAAAGTTTTCTTTCTTTTCTGGGCGTTGTTCTTCCTCCAGCGCAAACTACAAAAGAGAACAGAGGGTTTTGCGATTTGTTTTGTCAAAATTGTTTTATGAGTTTTGTTCCAGATACTTTTGCAACTTGATTGAGGTATGTATTGTGAATCTTAGTCTGAGATCTTTTTGGGAAATTTCCAAAACCTTGAAAAGTTGGGAGTTCTTCAGTATATTTCTTCATTGAAGCTTGATAAATGTATTCTGTCAATTGGGTTTGACTTAAGATGTGTTCTCCCAACATCTAATTAACCTCCAATCCCTAGTTTCTCCTTTTCTTTTTCTTTTTTCCGAGAAATTCCAAAGTTTTATTTTCTTCGTGGTTTCATAATTGAATGCCTGAGTTTTTATTTTATTTTCTTTTCTTTTGAAATTGGCTTAATGATTTTACTACTGACACTTATGCATATTGTTTTATACCTTTAAATTGATCAAATTACATGTTTTTCATGCAAACATTATATTCAATTTTAGTAAACTCAGCTCTTAGAGCAATTTTATGCTGAATGTTAATCATGGAGGATACTGCAGTATATTGGAAAATTGATTGATTGACCTGAATTTTAAAAATCTCATCCTTTAATCTTCTATTGTTTATGTTTTGTTCCTCATGGTCTTTTTCACTAGTATGCATAAATGCATAATCATCAACCATTCATATTAGTATAAAAATTTTTTTTTTATCATCAAGGTGTCAGTATTAAGTCCCTTTCTAAATTGTATGAATTAAAGGACCACTAAATTGGTATTTATAATTGAAGCAAAGTGTAGCCAAATAGATTTTAAGTCTATCTTTGTCAATTTTGTTAATGGTTGTTTTCCGAAATAACCAAGAGTAAAGGATTACAATGTTTTGTGCATGCTGAATTGATTTGTTACTTCTCAGTTCTCACGTCTCAATATTTTCAATTCAAATCTCTTATGTACAACTAATGATTTGATTTCATGCATGAGTTTGCACGAAAGATTGATCCTTTTATGTTCAGAAAGAAAGAATTTTCTGAAAAGAACAGAGTTTTCTAAGACCAACCCGATTTCACAATGGTTATTTTGACAAATTATTTCGATTTACATTTTTTTTTCCGCCTATATTTGTCTGTAACTATTACTGAAAGTGTGGTTGAGGAAGCCTATTGCTGTGGGTATGCTTTAATTTTATTGCTATTTCCAAGTTACCGGAGAATCTTGCTTCCAGGTACGCTTCCGTACCTATCTCAAAATTAAGCAAAACTATATAGTTGCAGTAATTCAATCATGATTTCCTACATGCTTTACATGATCAGTTGTCTTGGTTTTAAGTAATTTTCAGGACCTTGGTGAGGCATGTATAGTTTTGACAAACTGTGTTGATTGAATCCTTATATTTTGTCGAGTCTATGATCCTGGATGCTTCTGTTTGCGTTGTTTGATTCAATGTATGCTTAATAACAGCTGATTACTTCTTCTCCCAATTCAGTAATAATCATTTGTGAACAATTTCATAAAACTCGAATAAAATACATACAACTCTGCATAAATTTTTGGTTCGGTTTGATTAAAGTCTTTTACATAATGTATTGTCAATAGCAATCCCATGTAGAAGACTATAATTAAACATAAGTATTGGACCAATACCTTGTAATATTGAATTTGGAAGCCAGTGTCTTTGCTCCCCATAGGAGGTTTAAACATTCACAACTTTTAAATTCAATATTAGCACATAACAAAAATTAAAATTCACATTCAGAGGTCATTAGAGATGTTCTTCTTGCCACCCTAGGTGTTGACATCATCTAACCGACCTATAGTTGAGTTTTGGTCTTTGGTTATGTGATTCAGTAGTGTCAATTGTCCTTTTGCCACTCTAGGTAAGGCTGACACGATGAAGCACTTTGGGGCTCTCCATTTAATGCCTAGTTCTTAATTTTCAAACTAGGGTAAATTTTAAGGAACTGTTAATGATCTGTTACAGCAATAAGTATTTGATAAAGTTTTTCCATCTTCTTTTCAAGAGGTAAAATTTGGGCAGAAACTAAGAGTTCAGTGTTTGAATCTTCCATCGATTTCAAAAATAACTGTTTTTTTTTTTTTTTTTTACTTTGAGGGAAGAGATTTGTCATGCCTCAATAGCTACTGGTTTCATGGTTCTTTGAAGGGAAAAATAAATGTAATTATCTCCTGAAGTTGCTGCATATACTACATATGTCTTAGTTAAAATAGTAGCTATGTTTATCAATCGTTTTGAATGTCTTGGATAGTTATGGTGCTGACTTTAAATATTTGGTTTTTGCTTTATCATGGTTGACATTCTTTTATTTTGCTTTATTCATGGAGCATTAATTATAAAGAACCATTCATTTTTGCTTGCTTGGTTGTTATAAAATCTATAATACATCAGACAATACCTTACATAACCAAGATGTGGTGGTTTACATAATTATATATTCATTGAGTTATGTATATGATATACTGTTTGTATGTTGAATGTCAGAGTGTTGCTTTGCTTTGAAGCTTGTTCATGATAAAATATTTCTCGCATATCTGATTCTTGATGTTAAACTTAAGTTGCTTATATATACATATCTTGGGTTTCTTTTATTTATTATTTTGACTACTTTAAATTCCTGGATCTTCATATAAAGCAGTCATTATTTCGTGTTATCTTTTAGAAAAGGTTTTTTCAAGATTAAATTTACTTTTCCATTCTCTGCATGAAAATCTACTTCAAAGTTGCCACTGCCATAAGTGCAGTCATCTTTAAACATTGACTTGTTTTAAATTTCTATCATATTGCCTTTCCTGCCACAAATAATGATCTTTCGATAAACATTATTATACTACTTATGAAAGAAACTATATTTTGGTATCTATTCACATTGTAACAATGAGTCATAGTTTTCCTCATTATTAGGAGTCATATGAATCATTCTCTGTATATTAATGCAATTTAAGTGAAGCCCTTGGTAAATACTTAAACGAAATAAAAACAATGTTTTGCTATTGGCAAGTTTATTAAATTTACTTGTTGTTTAAGGATGGACACAAGTTGTGTGCCCTGAAATCTGACATGTGCTGTTATTTTTGTTACATATAGTCTGTCTTTGGTATTTCTCTTTCTGTTTAGAAAATATTAAAGGAGCTAAATTTAGAGGCATATTGGAACAGCTAGGTCCCAGATTTAATTACAGGGATGTTCTCTTATGATTATTTTTCATTATATCACATGTGGTCTTGTGCTTTTTGGCCAACTGAATACCACTTTATATTATTCTCCTTTATTAATGCCTTGGGAAATAAAGCTCATTCCCTGTAGTAGAATTCATGCATAATATGTGACTTCTTTTGAGAATATGTTAACATGGTCCAAATACCAGATCGACTTACTACATTAACCTATTTGCTTATACTAGTTACAGCATATCAATTTGTTCTAGTAATAACGTAAACATTCTTATATCATGCTATATGAAAAACAATGACGTTACATGACAGGTGTTGTAGTCATTGATTACTAAGAATCGTCTACATGACTGGACTATAGGCATATGTAATCCTATTTTCGTCTTTGTTTTCCAATCTCGATTCGGTTTGGTTAAAGAATTTAATTTGTGCCCTACTCCCAGGTGGAAGGTTAGCTATAAAATTAACATGGACAGTGATTATTTTCATTTGATCAAATATGAAAAACAAAAATTGTTTAAAGATCAGTCATAATTGTGGAAATAATCAATATACTTTTGTGCTTGATTTACAAGTTCATTTGCATTACAAGATATAGATACCAGGCTTGTAGCGAAATCTATCCTTGTGTATTTTTGCATTTCATCTGCATTTCTATCTAGTTGATAATTGCAGTATCTTGAAATTGAAATTGCATATACTAATTAGTAAGGACCTTTATAGGGTGTCTACAGCTAATCTATTTTTGACAGGGGTAATGTAAATTCATTTGTTTCTCATGAATTGTTCTGACCTCTGAGTGACACTCTAAGTTATATGGTTTAATATTTTCTGTTTAATCCAGCTGCGTTTTCATTCACATTAACTATCAAAGGACATGCAGCGTAGTTTTTCATATGTGTTGAAGAAACGAAGTTTTAAGAGTTGGACTTTATTGCATCTGCCTTATTTTGTTCTTTACTGAATACATATACCTTAAGAGATCAGTGGGAGTAGAATCTTTTTCGGGGAATGTTTTAAAAAGGACTGGAAGATAATGAAGGTGAGGTTGTAAGATTGGTACCTTTTTTGGTTACCTTCATTTACCAGAAATTCTGCAATTGCATAATTATAAAATCATGCGCAGACTATTTACCTAAAAGTTTCACATGCTTTTGGACAGTGGGAGTACTCAGATGTACATAACTACTTTGGTAATTCTTAGAACTTGTTGCTGTAAGGATTTACTAGTTAAATCTTATTATGTAAGAACATTAACCTTTTGAAGTTCCTATTAGTATTTGGTAAATTTCTGACTTAAGTAGTATTTTGTTGAGTTTATCTGCATTTATTTTACTCGAGTAATGAGCTATTTCAGTATTATAGCGTTCTTTGCAGATGAGTTACAACATGACTGATGAAATTTGTATGAAGCTTCTTGAGAAGCCTTAAGTTACAGATTCTATATTTATAAGAATCCTTAAGATTGGATCATACATTTGTTTACTTGCATTGTAGATTTTATTCCGAGTAAACTGGGTTTTCATGTACAGAGAATAGCTCCTGTGTTCTGTGAATTGTTGCATTATAATTGCAGGGTGCTGATGCTTAGTTAAGTGTTTGATTTCCTGCAGTTTAATGTGATTAGTCATAGAATGACTGAGTTTAAGGATGGCTTGATGATTTTGGCTTGTCTATGTGCACACTTCATATTTACTATATCTGAGGCAGTAGCATTCTTGTTGTTTGAGCATTGATAGTCCAAGTGGGAGACTGTAAGAATTAACGTGGACTTATCAATGTTCAATAAGGACCACAACAACTTAGCTACCGTATTTGCAGAATAAGTAATTAGACAGTGCTTGAATTATTTGAGTCCATGACCTCTTTATCTATAATCAGTGCTAAATACGGTATATATTGTTGATTACTTAATTATAGAGTAATCCTAAATGTACATGAAATAGTTTGACAAAGGCCTACATCAATTAGGACTAAGAATCCTTTATGGGAGGTACCTAGTCCGTGATGCCTATAAAAGTCTTAGATTCCTGCTCTATCAATCACCACGCTATTCATAAACTTTGCCCCATAAAAGTTTGCATACAGAATTGGATAGAGGAGAAGATCTATCATGACTAATTCAAGTTGGTATACATGATTTATATTTTGTTCATCTTAATGTTATGCTTATGTTCTGTGTTCTTAGATTGAGTACAATATTGTTTTACGTTTCACACCGTGCCATTCCATTCTTCTCCATAAGCGAAATTAGCTCACTCTCACTTAGATATTCTGGAGGTGAGGTCATACCCTGCAGAATTTAGAGATTCAAAATCAACAAAATACCATCCCACCAGGATATGACAGTATGTTATTTATGCCTTTTTTTCTTTTCTACCCAGCATAACCCTTTCTTCTAAGGAGAGGCACTGAATTGAAATCCTCTCCCCCTCCCAAAAATCAGACTAAAAGAAAAACAAATGAATGAAATCCAACACGATGAAGATACCTCACAAAGACTCAACATAAGAATAAAATTTAAATTGAGAACATACTAACAAGTCTATAAGAATTCAGTTTTCCCAAGTAAAAAAGAAAAAGAAAATGAAGATAAAATAACAGTGAAAATGAAGGCTCATCCCATTTACCTCATGAAGGTCCACTCTGCCAACTTCTATTTTCTCGCCCTTTGTAAATTGAGGAAGATTTTTCTCATTTACTGCTAACCATGGCATAATAGAAGTAAATCCCTTCACCAAAACACGTTGTCCTACACAATGGAAGAACTCTCCACCAATTGAAAATTCTGCCTTTGTTCTGGAATGGACATTGAGATGCAAATAAAATGTAAACATTAACATTTGGTTCACAAAGAAAGCTAGAATAGTGATCAAACATCCAACTAACAGGGTCAACTTCAAGCAACTTTAAAACAATTGTCATAACCTTGCTTAAACTTGTAACACTTTATGTTAATTTCCTATCTCTACCAGGAATTTGTACAAATAAACTGTAGTTATACACAATGGTGCAGCTTCTCAATAATTAACAACCAGAAAATCTAATCAAAGAGAGTACGCTGTAAAATAGCTTATTAATTATTCCTGATGTTCAGCTAATAAGCCTAAGGGAAGGAGCACTCTGAATCCAAGTGCCAATTAAGACCGTATATGCAGTTTTTCAAGTCACTTAACGTACATGAAACAATGAGCAACAATGAACCTTTACCTTACATACTTGCAGTCAGGAGATACAGTCCCTATGAAGTGTTTACAGACATACTCGTATAATCTCCACGCATCATTTCCCAGCATATCCTCAGTTGCAGACCTCAATGGAGTAACAGGAGGATGATCACCTGCATCTGTCCCAGATCGTGGTTTTTGATAACCGTCAGTGAGCACCCTCTGTACATAACTACCCCATACCGGGTTATTTACTTGTGCACATAGTAAAAATACTATTAATCGCCTAATTTGCACATAGTTCTTGAACACCTATGTTTTAGTGATGTTTCTTTGAGTGCCCATAAAATATCCAATGGAGTCAATTTGGAGATGTTGTAATTCAATGTCTAAACTTTAGCTCGATTTAATTAATTAGTGTGTGCGTGAATAAGCAGCAAGTCTTATTTCTCAAAACGTTGCATCTTTGAAATTTATTGGTTGCAATAGCAAATTAGGCCATCTTTATATATAGCACCTAAAGCTCCATGTCTAGAAGAAAAAAATGATAATGATAATAGTAATTACAAAGAGTTAAGCAAATAGATGCTGAATTTAAAGAATATTTTGCTCAATATGTACACTTTTGATAAAAGTTTGTCCCAATTAGAGACTGGTATTTACATGCAACTGTTTTAAATTTATTATAACAATTGCTAATTTCAAATATCGCAGGAGAGGCAATTAAAACATTTGATAGACCACGCCTTAAATTTCAAGGTAGACATGTAAGTCTCACCTCATACTTTGTAGCCTTTTATTAATGGGGAAATGATCATTTACCCAATTTTGGGGTTAATTAACCCTACTTACCCAAACACTCTCAGAGATTGCCCACTTACCCAAACACTCTAAGAGATTATTTCCCTAATACCTAATTCAGTATTTTTTATATTCTTTTTTATTTATTTTTGGGACAATTTTGCCCTCTCCTTCTTTGTCACTTAGAGAGAAAAGTGATGGGAGACCTTGCCGGACTCCGGTGACCGTTGACCGGAATCCTGAATCCAGTGATCGAAATCCAGAATCTAGCTATCAGACTGGTGACCAGATTCTGGCGTATGATTTTATTACCCCCCAATAATACCTAGTAATCATATTATTGCCCCCCAATAAACATATTATTGCTCCCCAATAACAAGTTTATTGGGGATCAATAATTAGTGAAAAATGAAGCTGTTTTGAATTTTGAAAGCTTTCGGAGGTTTATCCAAATAAATAATCTTATTATTGCCCCAATAAACATTTTATTGTCCCTCAGTAATCTTATTATTGCCAACCAAATCATAATAAAAAAAACAATCACTATTGGCAAAATTTCCTTCCATTCTCAGAGTTCACAGTTTACCACAAAAAATAAAAATTTGACCACCCAGAAAATGTTGTGGGTACCAAAACAAAACAAAAAATAATAAAAAAAAGATAGAAATTGATTTGGGCACCCAGAAAAGCTCTGGGCACCCAATCACCATCTTCGCCGCTCTCTTGCATTAGAATCATTTCCTCCCAAGTATGACAACACCTGCACGGAGATCTTCAAGGGCTGGAATTGCATTTCCAGCAACAAATCCAACGGCCGCGAACTCGTCAAGTGGAGGTGGAAGCCTAAGCACTGTGATCTGGTGAATCTTCAACACTAACGGCGCCGACATCAAGTCAATGCCGGCCTTAACGGAGAGGGGACTGGGGTTGTGCGGTCGGAGGCGACTCGGGGGTGCCATGGTAGTGGCGGCGCGGTCGGGCTCTCCTTGGACGAACCCGATCTGGGTTGGTTTTCTTGGATCCAATCTGGAGAAGGCGTTGTTTGGCTGGGGTGGTGATCTATGGCGCGACGATGGTTGAAGGATGATGAAGGCAGTCTGGCGAAACCGGGGGGGGGGGGGGGGGATGCAGTCAGTTGGAGGTAGGGAGAGGAGAGAGAGAGAGAGAGAGAGAGTCTGGGAGGAGAGAAAGTCTGAGAGGAGAGAGATGGATGAGTTTCAATTTAATTAATAAGAGCAAAAATGTCAATAGATGTTAGATTTGGTAAATAGGGTTAAAAAAACTCTTAGTGGAGTAAGTGGACAATTTTTAAGCTACAGTTGGGTAAGTGGTCACAGCCCCTTTATTAATTAATATAGCCTTTTTTGTATCAGATCGACAAATAAAAAAATAAAAAAACCTTCATTAAGGTGTATCTACACCAATGATCCATATATGCATTACTCACTAAATGTTGGTGCAAAATTTTTTTTGTTAAATAATTATTTCATAATAATGAACAACAGGTCAAGAGCTCTAATAAACCATGAGAGAGAGTATGCTAAAGATGCTTTAATGAACGATGGGTTAGCTACTTAGTTTTCATTGGTGGAGCAAAATTTTTAAACAAGTTGTCATATTTCCATTTTGTAGCTATAGCTATTCTATTCAAATGTTATCCTAATCGCTTGCAATTAGATCACCCCCTCCTTAATATACACTAGTTTTGCAAAGTTGCAAGGAAATGAGCATTTTGATTCTTTAATTTAAAGTAAAAAAGGCTGAATTTTGTAATAAATTTTTTTAAAGATTTTAGTTCAAAGCAATCAGTCTATGCCACTGAAGACCACAAATTTCATTGTCTAGAAAATAAGGAGCAAAAATTTCAGAATTAAAATATGCAAATTATGCCAATCATCATCATAGTTAGTAAAATACGAGACGTGTATGGTATGTGAAAAATACATATGTGTGTTATTTGAACATTTCATCAAATAGTTTGTTGAAAAGTTCGACAAAATATCTGATTAATTAATTAATTTTAAAATATTAATTTATATTAATTTTTTTTCAATAATATGTGTACAATACGAAAATAAAAGTAAAAATCATGTATAAAACATGTATAATACTTTTGATTTCAAAAGTATAGAAAATCTAATAAGTCCCTCTTAAATATACGAAGTACGAAAGATATTTTAAAAAAAAACTTAAATATGTATTTTACTCGCATGTGACTCGGGTCATGGATCGGGGCGATTTTGAGCCGCGTTGACACTGAAAGTCTAAAACCCTCCTCCTGAGCTCCTATCCAATTCCAAAACCCTGGAATTGCTGAGAGACTCGTTTTTTCATTTCCTTTGGAGGTTGTGAGCACTGTTCATTTCTTGGCCTCTTCCACACACACACACACATATTTCTAGAATCCTAACCAAATGCATTGCTTTTCAATTTCATTTTCTTTTATGTAGTTTGATTGAATGACATAAACAACCAGTAATTGAGTTCAGTTTCAGGTATGTTCAACTCTCTTTCATTTCTCAATTCTGCCTCTGGGTTTCTCAAAGTTTCGGGTCCATGGCCTTCTTGTTTTCACACAGGGCTCTGCTACTTCAGAAAGTGCTTCCCTTCCACCCATTTCCTCAGGTAAACCATTTTATGGTTTTCTTTACTTGGGTTCCTAACTATATCAGTCCAAAGTCTTCAACTTTTATAGTAATTCTGTGAGGAAAAATCAACTAAACTGAACCCAGTTTGATGAACTCATAGTTTGTCCCTAGTTGAACCTGGCAAGTAAAACAAAAAAGAAAACTTATAATTCATGTATGTACTGTAATCAAGGGAGCAAGGTTGAAACCCACATATTCTTTAGGATTTCCTTTTCGACTCTCTCCGAAATTGTATACAACAAGGCAGAAGGGGACCCGATTATCACGCTCAGAAGGAGCAACGATGGTGATGTCTACGCCAACTGTACATGTGAGAGATACCATTGATCTTGATGAAACTGAAGAGAAGATCTTCGAAAGGCTGCTTGGAACGCTTGACCATTATGGACTTAAGACTGAGCTTCGTGTCGCAGGTGGATGGGTCCGTGATAAGGTTTGTATTGCTGAATTGGTGGTTGGAGGGAAAAAAAATTTTGATTTCTGGGGAAACAAAGAATTTGGCTTTGAACATTGTCTGTTTTGAATATGCAGCTTCTGGGAAAAGAGTGCAAGGACATTGACATTGCTTTGGAAGATATGATGGGCAGCAAGTTTGTTGAGAAGGTGAGAGACTACTTGTTGTCTGTGGGGGACGGGGTTCAAGGAATCGCTATCATTCCAAGGTCAGTGGCTTTGATATATGTATTGATGCATATTTAAGTCGTAAGTATGCTCCCATGACTTAATATCTTATGTTATCTTGCAGTAATCCTGATCAATCAAAACATTTGGAAATGGCGAGGATGCGCATCTTAAATGTATGGGTTGATTTTGTGAACTTACGTTGTGAAGAGTACAGCGATGATAGCTGCATTCCCACTATGGTAAATTCTTGCTCTGGGATGTATGGATTTTCAAGAGTTTTGGTTGTTACTGATTTGAGCTTTAGGACATTAGTCACATTATCTTATTTGGAATAAGGGTAGAGAGTACACTGAAAATAGCCACATCCTCTTACTTTTGTCTAAGAAGGATGGAACCAGATTTAGCTCTTAAAGTTCTGAGATAGACAGTGTCTTTTGTGTGTATAAGCTCCATTATTTTGGACAATTCAAAGGCTACGGAAGATTTGACATCTTTATGTGTGTTCTGTGTCACAAACACAATAACACCAAGATGTGGAGTAATGATGGGTGAGGAAAAGGAAACTAGATTATCCATGAAGCCAAGTATTGTGGAATTTTATGTAGGGCTGTTCTATCTACCCATCTGGGTTGGAATAAGGTTAAGGTTAATATGTATAACTTTGCCGAACCTTTAGACACCATGAATCAAGAATAACTTTATTATCTTCTGGATTTTTTTTTTCAATTTTTATCAAATTTTGAGTCAGCTAGCTGCAAATAGTGAGTTAAACATGTTGAATGAAATTCTCAGCTACTCAAGTTGAATGTATGATTGTATTTTTCTTTTGTCTTATAGCAAAAGTATGGCACACCAGAACAGGATGCACTGAGAAGGGATCTAACTATTAACAGGTATATGTCTTCTCTAAGAATTTGCTGCAAATGAGATCAATATTTTAGATAGTGCTTGTTGATATGTATTCTGCAATTAATACACCTACCAGAATTTGACTCTCTCCCACATGTCTTCCCTCTCCAAACCTCCATAGTTTTCAAAAATTCTTCTATTTCTTTCCAACCAGACCACCCAACAAACAGCTAGCACCCCACATCCCCAAAGGGTTTTGGCCTTTTTCGCTTTAACAAAAGCTAAAGGTTTTTCTCTTAGCAATTCGCTTCTCTGTAATGGAGTTGTCCAGTCCACTCTTGCCTCCCTAAAAAGCTTTTTCCAAAAGGAAATAGTCACTTCACTATGCACAAAGACGTGATCAGCACTTTCCCCATGGTTTCTGCATAAAATGCACCAGTGGGGAGAGAAGCAACTTCCCGGTCTTTTCTTTTGAAGCACATCACAAGTATTCGTCTTCCCCAATACCACAAGCCACCCCAAAATCTTCACCTTTGTAGGGACCTTGACGTTCCAAATAAACTTTGCAGGATCAAAGATTGGATCTGAAGCGCCACAAGTTAAAAAGCTATGGAAAGATTTGCAAGAGAAATTCCCAGTAGGTTCAAGCTTCCACCTCCTTTCATCTGGCTTGGACTCCTGTAATCTGACATTTTCTAATTTGGCCATCAACGAGGCAAACTCTTCAATCTCTTGTTCATTTAAGTTTCTCCTGAACCCAAAGTCCCAGCTCATCGGAAAGGTGAGAGGGATAGCTAACCTTTCCACCAAAAAGTTAGTGTGAGTTGATAGTCTGAACAACCTTGGAAAGTAGAATTTCAATGGTTGATCCTCTAGCCAAGAGTCTTCCCAAAACCTCACTCTTTTGCCATTGCCTACAAATAGTTTATGACAAAGGGAATATTTGCTAATTCCTGCTGAAACATCCTTCCAAGGACTTCTACTTGATCCACCCGAGATTGGCTTTGTGTCCCACCCATTCGCATCATATCCATATTTGCTCCTTATTACAGCATGCCATAAGGACTCCCTCTCCAAAGGGAATCTCCAAAGCCATTTTCCTAGAAAAGACTTATTTCTTGCTATAAGGTTCCCGATTCCCAGCCCTCCTCTTTCTTTGCTTTTCGACACTATCTCCCATCGAACTAGATGGTCTTTCTTACCCTCTGCAACTCCATTCCAAAAGAAATTTTTCAGAAGAGATTCTAACCTCTTTGCCACTCCCACCGGAATTTGGAATAAAGATAAGTAGTATGTTGGGAGGCTACTCAGAACTGCTTGAATCAGTGTCAGCCTACCCCCTCTTGAAAGAAAAGCTCTTCTCCAACCTTCCAATCTCTTCTCGATTTTCTCTACAACCGGGTTCCAAAACGAAGCTTGCTTTGGGTTACCGCCTAAGGGCAGGCCTAGGTATTTCATAGGCCAAACTCCAGTCTCACAGCCTTGTTCAGCAGCCAACCTTTCTAGTCTCCCATCCTCAGTGTTAATTCCAGCCACAGAGCATTTTGATTTATTGATTTTCAGTCCTGACAACACAGAGAAGCTTTCTAGTACCATGTTTAGGTTATTCCAATTCCGGTCATCGTCCTTCAAAAAGAAAATTGTATCATCAGCAAATTGTAGATGGGTGATTTCAATCTCTTCCCTCCCGACTACCAAGCCTTCGATTAGTCTACAATCTCTTGCTCTCTCCACAAGTCTACTCAGGACGTCCACCAGTATGGTAAAGAGAAAGGGTGATAAGGGGTCACCTTGCCTTAATCCCCGGGAAGCACTGAATTTTCCTCTTGGTCTCCCATTTATCAGAACAGAAAAGTTTGCTGATCTCAGACAACCCCCTATCCATTTTCTCCATCTATCTCCAAAACCTTTGTTCTCCAAAACATAGTCTAGGAAGTTCCACTGTACGTGATCATACGCTTTCTCGAAGTCAATTTTGAATAGCAGCCCCTCTTTCTTCTTCTTCCTTGTCTCATCAACCACTTCATTAGCCACCAAAACTGCATCTAATATTTGTCTCCCTTTTATGAAAGCACCTTGGGCGCCAGAAATGGTGTCACTTAACACCTCTCTCAATCTCCATGCTAACACCTTTGCAATAATTTTGTACAAGCTTGTTATCAAGCTTATAGGCCTGTAGTCCCCCACTTTTAGAGAATTTGCTTTCTTTGGTATAAGGCAAATGTATGTCTCATTGGTCACCTTATTCACAACACCGTTTGTGTGAAATTCTGCCATAACCTCTAATACATCACTTTTGACAACTTCCCAATTTCTTTGTAGAGTTGCGAACGAAAAGCCATCTGGACCCGGAGATTTATTTGAGTCACAGCTTATTTTACAATATCAATACCAAATCCATTGAAGATTGGACTAATAGAGGTTAGTTTCCTGTGTGTCTTTATTTTTCCAGATTTTCTTAACCCACAAATGGATCTGCCACTTTGGTTTCAAAATATCATTATCATTATGTTTATTTTTATTTTTGTTGATGAAGTTATTCATTTTTTCTGCTTTGCAGGAGTTGAAGATCTAAAATGTGGGAAAATTTGCTACTCCTTTACCACCAAAGGATACATTTATGGAGGATCCGCTACAAGTTCTTCGAGCTATCCGTTTTGGTACTTGCCATCTTATCCTTGAAAATTCAGTTTTATTAGGCTACTTTATAAGAAATAAAAGTATAAGACAAATATATTCATCTCCTTAGTTCACTTCCTTTTTATTCAGTTAGCAACACTTGAGTTTATAGTAAAGGACCAAAGGTTTTTTTTTTTTTTTTTTTTTTCCCAGACAAATTTTAACAGATTCTCACTTTTATACACACCTTTTAACATGTAACACTCATACCATACTTTGGTCATTTGGTTTAGGTGCAAGGTTCGGATTCATACTAGATGAACAACTAAAGGAAGCTGCTGCCTGTGATGAAGTGAAAGCTGCTCTATCAACTAAAATTAGCAGAGAGCGAGTTGGAGCTGAAGTAAGTTCCTGTCTAGCATACCTTTCACTGATAGTTGTTCTGCAGTTTACTGGGAATTTAATCTTCCAGAGGTACATAGGAACTATCTACTCATTATTTTCTTTCTTCTCCTTAATCAGATTGATCTGATGATCTCCGGAAACCAACGTGCCCAAGCTATGACCTATATATGTGACTTGAAGTTATTTTGGGTTGTCTTCAGTCTTCATCCACAGTGTGAGCCATCAGAAGGATGCGACAGGTATGGTTACTTAAGAAAACAGCATTCAACAAGTATAGCTATGATATCATATATTTGTAGACATATTAGAAATATTAGTTCATAAGAATTGTTGCTTCAATGTATTTCCCGACTAGTGTTCTAGGACTATTATCAAAGCATCATTCTTGATTCAACATATAAAATACATTCTAATTCTGCCTTTGCCTTCTTCGCCCCCTGCTTCTTTCTAAGGTATGATGCTATTGATTATTTTTCTTACCTAATCCAGCGATTGTGTTGCGTACTTGGATTGTACTTGCAATCTTATTCAATTAGTGGGGCACTCTACCTTCAATGTGAGTGATAGCCTGGTTTTAATACAATAATGTTCTTTTCTATCCCTTTAGCAGTTTTTTGTTATTTATTTATTTATTATCATCTTAAAGTAGTAGTTATTCAATGCTTATTTGTTAGTTTTTACAACTCTTCAAATTCTATTCCTGTGTTTTTGTTTTTCAGGACGAACAAAGAAGGCTCTCCTTTTATGCTGCAATGTTCCTTCCACTTAGGAAGACCATGTATAAAGATAGGAAAGCAAAAGATGTAAGGCTTTCTTCACCTCTTTTGAAAACAATATTTGAGAGTTATTTCTCTTTATTTTAGTTTCTGTTTCAATTTCGTGAATAACCAAACAATGGAAAGCTAGAAACCTCTTCTTTTCTTCATTTGTGAACCATCATATAGCCTGTAGAATTGAATATTAAGCCAACAATAACATTTTTTAGTTAAGCCATCATATTACCAGAAAATGTTATTAAATATGTATTTAACACTTTTTTTTTCTTCATTTGTGAACCATCAGTTAAATGGAATGGACAAAGTAAAAACTAATGTCATAATTGTTAAATAGAAGCAAGAATTCTTTTGCTGTTGTTATAGTGAGAAGGGGCTAAGAGTTAACTAGTTCATAGTTTAGTGTACTCATTTTGGAGCATGTAGGTATTATGTGAATGGTTGATATCAAGCTTTTATTTTAGCACGTCCTTTTTTTTTTTTTTTTGAACAATGTGTATTTTAGCATTTAACTTCTGTTCTTTCACTTTAGGTTCCTGTCGTGAATTATATTTTCAGAGACTCCCTTAAACAAAGAGTCAGTGATCATGCTAAGCTTTTGTGATAGTTATAGCATTACTTCTTGAATGCACAGTTATTATACATGTCGTCACTAAATTATGTTTGTAACAGGTTATTAATTTACACAATGCATTGGAGAAGTTTTTGTCTTTGCTTCCTCACTTTGTACCAAATGGGGATGTAAAACTCGCCGAAGTTGATTTGGGAAGAGAATATGTTGATGTCCCTCATACATCAAAAGAATCAAAACTCCGAGTGTTAACAGGTATAAGTTCCTCAGTCATAACTGTTTTGCTGAGCCAAGTCTTCAGTATTGCATACTTTTGGAATCCATAATATGCAAAGAGACATGCCTTTTACTAATCTGAATTGAGCAGTGATAATCCTGTTAGTGCATTTGTCATAGTTAGAAGCTCCATATCTGCATCTAAGTCCCTGACTGATATCATCGCATATGTTTGTTATGATTACTGTCATCAACATCCTTGCTATAGTTCTTAAAGGAAAACCCTTGGACTTGTTATAAAAAAATAAAAAATAAAAGCCTTTTCATTATATCAAAATCCAAAAATGATGTCATCATGTATAGTTAATTTGGTTACATTGTCAGTATCCTCAGTATAGTAAATAAAGGAAAGCTTTTGGATTAGTCATCTAGGAAAATAAGTCTTCTGAGAATCAAAATCTACCACAACAGGTAGCAGTGTAGTCTGTGATAACTGATAAGTCACTCATTGTCTTAGTTTTGTTTCTCTGAATGGATATTATGTCCCTTAGTTTGGCATGCATCTTTGGTGGTGTATCATGATGAATCATTGGGAAATGCTTCAGGAGTTTAGAGTAGTATTCAATTAAAATCAAGCTTGCTGTTTTTTATTTTTATTTATTTATTTTTTTCTGTGTATTGTATCTTCTAAATGACTCTTCCTGATTGGGTTATTGATTAACAGCGTTGTTTAGACCTCAACATGCAATTACCTTGAACTCTTTTTTTGAGCCACTGAACTTCTTATTGTCAACCTTGCACTTTCAACTGTCCAGGGTTTCTTTTACGAGAAATTAAAGATTTTTGGCGAGTTGCTTTGCTGATGTCTACACTTTCATATCCCACCGACGTCTTAGACAAGAATCTCGAACCAGAAGATCGCAGAGCATTTTCTGTAGAAGCTGAAAGGGCCATAAATAATCTAGGTATCAACAGACTCTTTTAACCACATGTTTCAGATGATATACATGTGGTATTTGTTAGTTTCAGTTATAGAAGTTTGCTAGCATGTCTAATTATACTGGTGACTTAGATAACCTGAGACAGTGGGTTTTCTCATGTAGCAGCTTTGAGACGAGAAAATCGTCCCATGTCTTTAGCTTTAAATGCTCTCTGTGTTCGTCTCTTTCTCACTCTCGTGTACATGGATGGGTGAGTGTGGCTGTCCAGCCTATCTTTTGTTTGTCTCTTTCTCAAACCTGCCTGACGAGTTTGATTCTCGATGCTTTCCTCTTCATATGAATAACAACATCAGAAAAACCTAATACCATATAGGTTTTAGGAAGAGTTGGAATCTGCTAGCCCATGTTCCTCAGAAAATAGAGAGTTTTGACAAGATCATTGACAGGGGTAATGGAACTTATGTAAATTAGATAAACAAAAGATATTGCATATTATGGTTCTGGGGTAAACTGATACACTAATTGAACTTCTACAACATAAAATATATTTTATTTTACCTGTGACCGTAAATATGAATGTGTGTTTGTATTCTTGATTAAATGCAGTTTATTTTACATGTCCAGGCATTGATCTGAATCCAGTGTTATTCATGAAATTGTTAAAGAGATTTCAGACCAAGTTATAGACATTACATATATGGATGTGGCCAAGTACCCAGTAGGAATAAAACCTCGGGTGCAAGAGATCCATAAGCTTTTAGGTGTTGAGGGAAGAGACGTTCATATGGTAGGGATATGGGGGGGCTGGTGGAATAGGCAAGACAACAATTGCCAGAGCTGTCTATAACTCAATTGCTCATAAATTTGATGGGAGTTGTTTTTTTAGAAAATGTTAGGGAAGAGTCAATGGGTGCCAGAGGCTTTGTCCAACTACAAGACACTTCTTTGTGAGATTCTAAAGGGAACAAATTTGAAGGTGGCCAAAGTAGCTAGAAGAATCACTATGATTAAGGAAATGTTGCAATACAAAAGTGTTCTCTTAGTGCTTGATGATGTGAATGATATTGATCAGTTAAATAACTTAGCTGGTGAATGTAGTTGGTTTGGTATGGGTAGTAGAATCATCATAACAACAAGGGATAAACAATTGCTGACAGGTCATAGTGTTAATTTAATATACGAGGTCAAAGAATTGGCCCATCATGAAGCTCTTGAGCTTTTTTGTCGAAATGCCTTTAAAATAATCGAACCTTTGGATGGTTTTGCTAAACTTACAGAACGTGCTATACACTATGCTCAAGGCCTTAAACTAGCTTTGAGTGTTCTAGGATCTTCTCTATGTGGTGGAAATGTAGAGAAATGGCAAGCTGCATTAGATGGTTTCAAAAGCCCAAAAATTAGAGAAGTTCTCAAAATAAGTAATGATGGATTGGATGACACAGTGAAGGAAGTTTTTCTTGACATTGCATGTTTCTTCAAAGGTGAATGTACAGACCATGTGATACAAACATTAGAGGCTTGTCACCGCAGACCTGCTAAGTATGGTATCAACATGCTCATAGACAAGGCCCTCATCAATACATCTATGGGTCGCATTTGGATGCATGACTTGCTAGAAGAACTGGGTAGAGATATAGTTCACAAAGAGTCGCCCAATGACTTTGGAAAGCGTAGCAGGTTGTGGTTTCATGAAGATGTTTACCATGTTCTGACAGAGAATATTGTAAGTGCATATCTTAATTCACCTCAATGTAAATTATTTTTGTTTAAAATCCTAAAACCTATGTAGAATATGAAATTTAATTATATGAGAAAGAGATTGGTTTGTTAATACTATTGCATTTTCATAATAGGGAACACCCAATGTTATAGACATCAAGGTGAAGCTGCCCAGAGATTCAGATGTGATATGTTTAAGTGGTAACACTTTCTCGAACATACAAAATCTTAGACTTTTCATACACCGTGCTGGACGCTATTTTGGAGTTGTTGATAGTCTGCCAAATAGCTTGAGGGTAGTTGATTGGCCTAAATATCCCTTACAATTTTTGCCATCCAATTTAATTCCAAGAGAACTTGCTCTAATCAATATGCCTGGCAGTCGCATCACAGTATTGGGAGATAGATACAAGGTATGTTCCTTTGGATACACATGCAGAGATCTTTAGCTCATCATCTGTACCTTCCTCTCCATCTTTTTTATCTAATATTTTTCTACTCTCTCTCACAGATGATAAATCTGACATCAATAAATCTAAGTGGTTGTCAGTACCTAACGAAAGTGTCAGACTTATCGGGAATCCCAAACTTACAGCGTTTGAATGTAGATTCCTGTGGAAGTTTAGTTGAAGTGCATCCTTCCGTTGGATTCCTCGATAAACTTGAGTGTTTGAATCTATTCTTGAGACTTTTCTCACGGAAGTTAGTTGGAAATCCATGAGGACGGTTCTGCTTCCCTTGTGTGGAAGGCTTGAAAATTTCATAAAAATTGTGCACAACATGGAGTCCATTAAAACATTGGATCTAATGGGCGGTGGCATAAAAGAACTGCAGTGGCATAAAGGATTGGATGTTGCATTTCCTTGGAAGTTTTGATGTTGAATGAAACTTCAATCAAACAACTGCCCTTAACGATTGAAAATCTTACTTCTTTAAGAAAATTGGAACTGCGTAGAACTCCCCTTAAGGAATTGCCTTCATCGATTGGGTATTGCACTTCCTTGAAGATATTGGACGCGTCTGATACTCCCATTGAAGAATTGCCTTCATCAATTAGGTATCTCACTTCTTTAAGAGAATTGAAGCTGTTTAAGACTCACATCAAAGAATTGCCTCTATCAATTGGGGATCTCACGTCCTTGGTGAAATTGAACGTTTCTGAAACTTCCATCAGAGAACTGCCTTCTTCAATTGGGAATCTCACATCAAAGTATTGGACGCTTCTGAAACTCTGATTGAAGAATTGCCTCTGTCAATTGGAAATCTCATTCGCCTTGAATATTTATATCTAAAAGGATGTGCAAACCTTACAAATGTGCTGCACGGCGTTTATGGAGGGCTGCAACATCTAGGTAGGGCGAGCTCTTTGGTTACATTTCCAGGTAGGGCGAGCGCTTTGGTTTCATCAACTGCAGAATCTCTTCCTTCGATGCTTCCATCTAATTCAAACAATGGGCATGATCATCCTGGTTCATTATTGTTTCCGCAGCTACAGCGTCTTCATTTTGAAGGATGCAAATTATCAGTTGTCTCTGATTTCCTAACGAATCTTGACTGTGAGTCCACATTACAGTCAAGATTCGTATCAGTGATCTATCTGGAAGCAGTTTTGATAGTCTTCCGGCAAATTCAGCTGGTTGGATTATCTTGATTTAAGTGGTTGCAAGAGGCTTCGAGACATTTCAGAACTTCCACCAAATATACGAGTTATAAAGCTGGATGATTGCGTATCGGTGGAAAGATTTTCAAAATTGTCAAATATACTGGAACAGAAAGACACTCCGGGACGTCTTTACTGGATGCAGTTGTCTAATTGCAATAGACTGATGGATAATCTTGGCATGGACGTGGTGTCGAAGATGGCAAAAGCATTACCGTATCAGGTTTTCCATCTCTCTCTCTCCACACACCTAATCTTTCTTTTCTTTTTTACAAGTTTGACTACTAATAGTTAACACAACCATATGCATCTTGCAGCTGGTGCATGCCGGCTTACATCAGCATCTGCAGTGCTGGAATCTTGTTCTTCCAAGCCTCCAGGAAATTGAAGTTCCAAATTGGTTTGATGGGGGTGAGGTGGACACAAGTGTGCTTCCTGGTCATGAAACTCATGGTACATGTGAAATTTTGATAAAAATCCCCAGGAATCTGAAGGTTGAGAGAATAGGATTGGTTGTCTTTGTTGTTTTTGAACTCACCCAAGTTTTTTTCAATGATACTGCTCGTTGTTTTGTGGGGGTTGTGATTGGTAAAAAGTATTATAACACTAGTGGCAACTACATTGAATTAAAAGCGACAGAGTCTTCAGCTCATGATAATGTATTAGTGCATCTGATAACACTAGAGGTGGTGGATCCTGTGGTTCGAGTATGTTTTGAGGGCCATGGATTGCTCCTAAAGAGTTTTGGGGTCCACCTGGCTAATATGAAAGAGGATCATGTAAGTGGTGAAGACCTGGCACGAGAAAGATATAGGTAGAGCAATGCTAGCATTTCTGATCAGGTGGCTTTGCACGCAGAAGGGGCAGCTGTAGCATCATTAGTATCAGATGACAGCAATTACGGGGAAGAACGAGAACGAGAACAGGAACCTCATCTTCCAACAAAAAGATTTGAAGACTGGCAAGACAAAAAAATATAGGCAGAGCAATGTTAGCATTTTTGAGGTGCTTTGGAATTACCTGCTTGTGATTTTGGTCACACACAAGGTTCAGCTAGCTCTAGTATAATCATCATCAAGTACCGATTGAGGCCTTGAAGTACACTATGATCGATCATTAATACTTGGATTTCAGGTATATTAATTCCATGCACATAAACTTGTAATCTGTTGTGATAATTTTTCACTGACCTGCTTTTTTGCGCACTCTTATTTAGAAGAAGATTTTCTTTTGCCAAAGTTGATCCCGAAAGATGGCAATTGATGGTGAGAGGGGCAGAGGCACCAATTAATCTGGACTCATGTAATGGTCAAATCTCGATCAATCCACACGAACAAGGCTGGGTTTGTTCTTCAATTTCAATTTGTGTTTGCTCATTGGTTGTCTGGCGTTTTACTTATTTTTAATTTTTATCTCTGGGCTTTTAATTGGTATCTTTTGCTGGCTTTTAGTGCGCTCTGTTTGGTACAAGTGAGAGTGATATAATGCTATATATCTTCAAACACTGGACTCATATCAGACATTATTAAACTCAGATGATTTGTATAACATATAATTTTGATATCACTAACTAAAGTAGGGAAACTACCTAAAATACCACTTCAAAAGAATGTCCAGCAAAGGCTCTCTAGAATGTGTGAATGTGCACTTCACCCGTATGAAAAAATAATGTCCAGCAAACATTCGTAACAGATTTGGAACATGATTCTTTTATTAAGGACAGTTTGAAGTGTGCACATTTCATACATTAGACTTTGAAAAAAGGTAGAAACATGCAATCGAGGGCAGCTCTTATGGAAGCAGCAAATTTGTCGCTGTGATTTCCAATTACATTTATATAATTTTTTTTTTTTTTATTTTGCTTTACTTTTCTCGCATAGATCTGTCCT
>JANPXK010000941.1:0-23003 GCA_024704745.1 Rosa lucieae
CTACATCCGCCCATGATGAAGGTGGTTCAAGACGAGGTGATCAAGTTGCTAGATTGTGGGGTGATCTACCCCATTTCTGATAGTAAGTGGGTCTCTCCTGTGCAAGTGGTGCCCAAGAAGTCTGGGGTGACAGTGGTGAAGAACGAGGAGAATGAGCTAGTGCCCCAGAGATTAGTCACTGGTCACAGGGTATGTATCGACTACGGAAGCTGAATGCCACAACAAGGAAGGATCATATGCCCTTGCCTTTTATTGACCAGATGTTGGAGCGCTTAGCGGGCCATTCCTACTATTGCTTCTTGGACGGATTAGTGGGTACAACCAGATCTGCATAGCCACGAGGATCAGGAGAAGACGACCTTCACATGCCCCTTTGGGACCTTTGCTTATAGGCGCATGCCCTTCGGCTTATGCAACGCACCAGGTACTTTCCAAAGATGTATGCTTTCCATTTTCTCAGAATACATTGAAAATATTATTGAAGTCTTTATGGACGACTTTAGTGTCTTTGGTAAAGATTTTGATACTTGTTTAGAGAATCTAGGATTGATACTTGAGAGGTGTGTAGAAACTAACCTTGTGCTGAATTGGGAGAAGTGTCACTTCATGGTGACACAAGGAATAGTGTTAGGACACATAATATCTAATAGGGGCATTGAGGTAGATAAGGCTAAGGTTGATCTTGTACGCCACTTACCCTCCCCCACAACTGTGAGGGAGGTACGCTCTTTTCTTGGCCATGCAGGATTTTACAGGCGGTTCATCAAAGACTTCTCCAAGGTGGCAAGACCTATGTGTACCCTATTGCAAAAGGACATGCCCTTTGTGTTCAATGAGGATTGCAAGAAGGCGTTTGAAAAGCTCAAGGAGTTGTTGACCACGGCCCCCATCATATGCCCTCCGGATTGGAGTCTACCCTTCGAGCTTATGTGTGATGCATCGGACTATGCTGTTGGAGCTGTGTTGGGCCAGAGGAAGGATAAGAAGCCCTATGCTATTTACTATGCTTCTCGGACCCTCAACGATGCCCAGCTCAACTACTCCACCACTGAAAAGAACTCTTAGCTGTAGTCTTTGCTTTAGATAAGTTTCGTTCTTATTTATTGCACTCTAAAGTAATTGTTTACTCTGACCATGCAGCCTTGAGATATCTGATGATCAAGAAGGAGGCCAAGCCCAGATTGATTCGATGGATCTTGTTGCTTCAGGAGTTTGACCTAGAGATCAAGGACAAGAAGGGCAGTGAGAATGTTGTGGCGGACCATTTGAGCAGGATAGTACACGAGGAGGACGTCCAGCCCCTACAGGAAACTTTCCCAGATGAGCAGCTCTTTGGGATAGAGGTTAGTGTGCCCTGGTATGCGGATATAGTTAACTATTTAGTCACTAGGACATTTCCTGACACACTTTCCAAAGCTAGTAAGGATAAATTGAAGAAAATGGCTAGGCACTTTATTTGGGATGAGCCCTATTTATGGAAACATTGTAGTGACCAAGTCATTAGGAGATGTGTCCCAGAGTCTGAGCATAGGTCAATTCTGTCATTTTGCCATAGTGAGGCTTGTGGAGGCCACTTTGGGCCTCGTAGAACAGCCTTGAAGGTCTTAGATTGTGGATTTTATTGGCCCACTATCTTCAAGGATGCAAACTTGTTTTGTATTTCTTGTGATAGGTGCCAACGGACTGGTAATCTTGGCCCAAAAGATCAAATGCCCATGAACCCAATAATAAATGTAGAAATTTTTGATGTTTGGGGCATTGACTTTATGGGCCCATTTCCCTCGTCTAATGGTTGTTTATATATACTATTGGCTGTGGACTATGTATCAAAGTGGGTGGAAGCAAAAGCCACCAGGACTAACGATTCAAAAGTGGTTGCAGGTTTCTTGAAAACTAACATATTTTCCAGGTTTGGAGTGCCACGTGTGCTAATCAGTGATGGAGGTTCTCACTTTTGCAACCGTACAATAGAGGCTTTGCTGAAGAAGTATGGGGTAACCCATAAGGTGTCAACGCCCTACCACCCTCAGACCAGTGGCCAAGCAGAGGTATCCAACAGGGAGATCAAGAGGATACTCGAGAAGACAGTGGGCCCGACAAGGAAGGATTGGAGCCAGAGATTGGATGATGCGTTGTGGGCCTACAGAACGGCCTACAAGACACCTATTGGGATGTCTCCCTTTAGGTTGGCCTACGGAAAGGCATGCCACCTTCCAGTGGAGCTAGAGCACAAGGCCTGGTGGGCTGTCCAGAAGTTCAACATGGATTATGATGAAGCGGGCCTACATAGGAAGCTACAGCTAAATGAGCTTGAGGAGATAAGGAATGAGGCCTACGATGCTTCATGGATCTACAAGGAGAAGACAAAGGCCTACCATGACAAAATGATTCGCGGAAAAAGCTTCCAAGTGGGCCAGAAAGTTCTGTTATTCCATTCTAGACTTAAGCTATTCCCGGGTAAACTTCGTTCTCGTTGGGTTGGCCCGTTTATAGTTACAAATGTGTTTGCTCATGGTGCTGTAGAGATCAAGAGTGAGAAGACGGGGAAGGAGTTCAAGGTAAATGGGCATCGTCTTAAGCCCTACTACGAATCCCTGGTGGAGCACACATTGGAAGAGATACCCCTCCAGGAGGCACCCCATGACGTGTGAACAAGGAGAAGAGTCCAGGCTGAAGGACTATAAATATTAAAGCGCTGCATGGGAGGCAACCCATTTCAATCGAAGCTGTGGAGGAGCCATCAACGAGAGTTTGAAATTTCTATCCCTTCACTTGCTTAGGTTGAATTGTACTGGTGTCTTTGTTTGTTTGTTTATTTTACCTTTCCCTTATTTTCGTAGCCCCCCATATTTAGGGTCTATATACCATATTTCTTGCCTACATTGAGGACAATGTAGATTCTAAGTGTGGGGTGGGTTTACACCTTTATTTTAGTTTAGTTTATTTTAGTTTACACCTTTATTGCAGTTTAAAAAAAAAAAAAACAAAAAACAAAAATTGGTTTTAGAGTCTTTTTGTGTGTTTGAGTCTTAGGATGCCCCTAACGTCTAGGATGAACATGTCTCTGAATTCATGGCTGAAGGTTTTCACAATTGAAATATGACTTAATTGAATTCTGTGGTTAATCGACATTGTGATGCTTGTATGAAGATTTGAGATAGGATTGTAACTTGGTTCATTAAGCATGCTAGGATTAAGTCTGATTCATTTGACCCAAAGTGAGTTGTTGAGCTAAAATACTTTCTTTTCGAGTGCTTAATTGATAATTCTAGAATTTCGTGGCTGTATTTGCAAAACCTCATCATTCTTTGAAAATCCAATGATCATGTGCCATAGATTTTAATGGACTAGAGAATACTAGAACTCGGCTGTTGTGACTGTCAAAACTTGTATGCCATAATATGCACTGATCCTGGATAGGATAGAAGGCATTAGGGTAACCACCATAGCCAAATAAGCATGTGTCCCTAATTGTGCCCGTCGTGGGACTCCTTAGAATGAACCCCTTTGAGCCTACGTTGAAAACCTTTGTTTCATCACCCTCACTACCCTACCATGAGCTTAGTACAGGATATCTCTACCCTTGTCTTAGGGACTTAGTAGAGCATGACATAGTATGTAGGGGTGACGATGAAAGACAAGTGTGGGGTGGGGAAAATCCAAAAAAAATAAAAAAAAATAAAAAAAAAATGAAAGAAAATAAAAATGAAAAAGAAAGAAAGAAATGCGGCAAAATTGAAGAAAAATAGAAAAGAAAACTCTTGGGAAATTGTTAAAGTGTGGTTTTGGACTTTCAAATTTGTAGAAGGCTCAAAGTTGAAAATTATGCCTTTGTCCATTCCCATGTTGGTTAGAGTGAAGGTTTGGCCCAAAACAATGATATTTGGCCTACAAAAATGATGACATAAGGTGGTCCTTATATGCTCTGCTCGGTCCTTAGGATTTGTTTACCTTAATCCATTTCGAAAACCCTAGCTTAGCCCCATTACAACCTGTTTTAAGTGCTGACTTGATCCTTGAGATGGGCAGTCTTTGGTTAGTGGAGTCAGGTACGCAGTCGAGCTTATGGTTTAGGTCCATTTGTGCACTTAGTCATTTCTTGAGGTCTTTAATAATTCTTCACAAAATGCGTTTATTGATGAAATATGCAAGCTGTTTGTTGCCTTACAATTTATTCTCTTGCATATACTTGAGAGTGAAGCTTTTAAGCATAGCCATTTCTGAGAGAAAAATCGAGAGTATGCCCTGTGAGTTTGGATTGGACTTGTTCGAAACATGCTATCATTCACTGTATAACTTAAGTTCTCCATATCTTGCTTAGTCATATGAATGTCACAGGTTTATTAACCATGGAATTATCTATGCAATTTTGATCAAGTGTTTAACGTGAAAGCCATGAGTTTGGAGTCTCTGAGACAACAGTTAGGAGCAATAGAGTCATTTACTTGTTTTTTGTCGAGTCGTTGTTTTGTTTTGTATTTTGTTTTGCTAAGGGACTAGCAAAAGCTAAGTGTGGGGTATTTGATAGGACCAAAAAGTGTGACAATATTATTGAATATGTGCCCCATTTTAGCCTTGTTTCTCCCTTAAGTTTCGTGTTTTGAGTCATCGAGTCATTTTAAGAGTCTTGTAGAGTGTTTGGAGTGAAATAGGCAGAAAACGCAAAATTCATGAAGAATCCTAGCTGGATCAGGATTCCTCACCGTCATGCTAATCTGTGGGCCTTAACAGAGAATTTATGGGTGTATTTTTCTGAAATTAAATTGTTTTAATTTCTTTTATTTTCTCTAAGAATTTAATTTTGTGCCCTTTATTAAATCCAGGTTGACCAAGCAATGAAGAAGGGAAATAAAGTGAAAGACGTTTTCAGTTGGAGAATAAAGGAGAAAGATGTTTCAACTTGGAAATTAAAGGAATTGCCCCATTATGAGAGGAGTTAAGGCCTTAAAGGAGAAAGATGTTTCAGCTGGAAAATTAAAGGAAATACGGTGCAATCTCATCCGTCCAATGATGAAGGGTATGATCGACAAAAGCCAACCAATGCTCCCCTATAAATAGGCAACGTCCAGAACTGAATAAGCATCACTTCCCAGCCAAGATCACTTCCCAGCCAAGATAATTCATTGCCTATCACTTCCTGGCCAAAAAACCATTCCAAGACTGCCCAATTCACTCCTTAAACTTCCATCACCTACAAGACCGTGACACCATCCATCCATCAATCTACAAAGCTCTAAGGCGCTGAGTCAAGGACGCTCCACCACCACAGCAGAGACAAGTTCATCACCTTGTTGCTAAGCCGCTGAGGAAAGCTTCAAAGTGTAACTATGACTCTACTTATAATTTTTGTTTCGGTTTTGTGTGTTTCAATTTGTGAGTTGTGTAATTGGAGACATGAAATTTTCAGAATATTTTTATTAATATTTTTGAGATTTTCAGTTTATTGTTGAGTTAATTTCGAGAATTCTTTTATGATGCATGTTACAATTTTGTGCCCTTTTACTTGTTTAGGTAATTTTCAGAGTTAGGTTTATAAGTTTGCATGCTAGAATAACGGTGAGAGTTCTTGTGTGTTTGCTTAATTTGCCAAGAGTAATTGTTATTTGTTAAGGCGCTGAGTTAAACAAGTAGCAATTAGTTCTAAAAAGTGGTAAAAACTATGTTCAATGGTTAAACGATTCTGGAAATTACGTGTTAAATTCTATGTCTAATGGTTAATTTGCACGTGTGAGTTGATTCGAGGGTTAGATAATACTACTAGTTAAGAGAATTACGCTGAGTGTTTTCGAAAATTAGTAGTATTAGGCTTGGTAAGGACTTTTCCGATCCAAGCCTACATTAGAACGAATCAGATAAATGGATTGATCCGCTGAGGCTTTTCATTTGAGCTCTTATCTAGGCATTTAAGATGGGCACATTTTTGTAGCATGTTGAAATGGATTTTCTGTTTTTACACTTAATAATTTCCTAGTGGTAGTGGTCTAGGTTAGGGAAGTCGATCATTGTATATAGTTTTATTTGTTTTGTTTTTATTTTAAGTAGATTAGAAACCAAATTCAAAAACCCCCATTTTATTCTTTTATTTGTTAATTGACATTTTTGTGTAGGTGTACCCTACAATCCCCGGACTGAACGATCCCTGCTTATCCTATACTGACAACTACATTTTGCAGGGTTAAATTGTGAGGCTATTTTAGCCGCATCAGAAGGGAGAAGTTTGGAAAATCACTGTTCATAAACTCCAATTGAAACTGGGGCTTTGAATGTCACGAGAACAACACATTCAAAGATTTCGAAACCATTTCACTAAAAGCGAAAGCAAACCCTAAACCCTAGAAGGGAGAAGTTTGGAAAATCACTGTTCAAAAACTCAAATTGAAATTAGGGCTTTCAATGTCACTAGAACAACACATTCAAAGATTTCGAAACCATTTCACTAAAAGCGAAAGCAAACCCTAAACCCTAGAAGGGAGGAGTTTGGAAAATCACTGTTCATAAACTCAAATTGAAACTACGGCTTTCAATGTCACTAGAACAACACATTCAAAGATTTCGAAACCATTTCACTAAAAGCGAAAGCAAACCCTAAACCCTAGAAGGGAGAAGTTTGGAAAATCACTGTTCATAAACTCAAATTGAAACTAGGGCTTTCAATGTCACTAGAACAACACATTCAAAGATTTCGAAACCATTTCACTAAAAGTGAAAGCAATCCCTAAACCCTAGAAGGGAGAATTTTGGAAAATCACTGTTCATAAACTCAAATTGAAACTAGGGCTTTCAATGTCACTAGAACAACACATTCAAATATTTCGAAACCATTTCACTAAAAGCGAAAGCAAATCCTAAACCCTAGAAGGGAGAAGTTTGGAAAATCACTGTTCATAAACTCAAATTGAACAGTGAGGCTTTCAATGTCACTAGAACAACACATTCAAAGATTTAGAATCCATTTCACTAAAAGCGAAAGCAAACCCTAAACCGTAGAAGGGATAAGTTTTTAAAATCACTGTTCATAAACTCAAATTGAAACTAGGGCTTTGAATGTCATGAGAACAACACATTCAAAGATTTCGAAACCATTTCACTAAAAGCGAAAGCAAATCTTAAACCCTAGAAGGGAGAAGTTTGGAAAATCACTGTTCATAAACTCAAATTGAAACTAGGGCTTTCAATGTCACTAGAACAACACATTCAAAGATTTCGAAACCATTTCCCTAAAAGCGAATGCAAATCCTAAACCCTAGATGGGAGAAGTTTGGAAAATCACTGTTCATAAACTCAAATTGAAACTAGGGCTTTGAATATCACTAGAACAACACATTCAAATATTTCGAAATCATTTCCCTAAAAGCGAATGCAAATCCTAAACCCTAAATGGGAGAAGTTTGGAAAATCACTGTTCATAAACTAAAATTGAAACTAGGGCTTTCAATGTCACTAGAACAACACATTCAAAGATTTACAATCAATTTCACTAAAAGCGAAAGCAAACCCTAAACCCTAGAAGGGAGAAGTTTGGAAAATCACTGTTCATAAACTCAAATTGAAACTAGGGCTTTGAATGTCACGAGAACAACACATTCAAAGATTTCGAAACCATTTCACTAAAAGCGAAAGCAAACCCTAAACCCTAGAAGGGAGAAGTTTGGAAAATCACTGTTCATGAACTCAAATTGAAACAAAGTGATCAAATTGTCACTAGAACAACAAATTCAAAGATTTCGAAACCATTTCACTAAAAGCGAAAGCAAATCCTAAACCCTAGAAGGGAGAAGTTTGGAAAATCACTGTTCAAAAACTCAAATTGAAATTAGGGCTTTCAATGTCACTAGAACAACACATTCAAAGATTTCGAAACCATTTCACTAAAAGCGAAAGCAAACCCTAAACCCTAGAAGGGAGGAGTTTGGAAAATCACTGTTCATAAACTCAAATTGAAACTACGGCTTTCAATGTCACTAGAACAACACATTCAAAGATTTCGAAACCATTTCACTAAAAGCGAAAGCAAACCCTAAACCCTAGAAGGGAGAAGTTTGGAAAATCACTGTTCATGAACTCAAATTGAAACAAAGTGATCAAATTGTCACTAGAACAACAAATTCAAAGATTTCGAAACCATTTCACTAAAAGCGAAAGCAAATCCTAAACCCTAGAAGGGAGAAGTTTGGAAAATCACTGTTCATAAACTCAAATTGAAACTAGGGCTTTCAATGTCACTAGAACAACACATTCAAAGATTTCGAAACCATTTCACTAAAAGTGAAAGCAATCCCTAAACCCTAGAAGGGAGAATTTTGGAAAATCACTGTTCATAAACTCAAATTGAACAGTGAGGCTTTCAATGTCACTAGAACAACACATTCAAAGATTTAGAATCCATTTCACTAAAAGCGAAAGCAAACCCTAAACTTTAGAAGGGATAAGTTTGGAAAATCACTGTTCATAAACTCAAATTGTACAGTGAGGCTTTCAATGTCACTAGAACAACACATTCAAAGATTTAGAATCCATTTCACTAAAAGCGAAAGCAAACCCTAAACCGTAGAAGGGATAAGTTTGGAAAATCACTGTTCATAAACTCAAATTGAAACTAGGGCTTTGAATGTCATGAGAACAACACATTCAAAGATTTCGAAACCATTTCACCAAAAGCGAAAGCAAATCTTAAACCCTAGAAGGGAGAAGTTTGGAAAATCACTGTTCATAAACTCAAATTGAAACTAGGGCTTTCAATGTCACTAGAACAACACATTCAAAGATTTCGAAACCATTTCCCTAAAAGCGAATGCAAATCCTAAACCCTAGATGGGAGAAGTTTGGAAAATCACTGTTCATAAACTCAAATTGAAACTAGGGCTTTGAATATCACTAGAACAACACATTCAAATATTTCGAAATCATTTCCCTAAAAGCGAATGCAAATCCTAAACCCTAAATGGGAGAAGTTTGGAAAATCACTGTTCATAAACTAAATTGAAACTAGGGCTTTCAATGTCACTAGAACAACACATTCAAATATTTCGAAACCATTTCTCTAAAAGCGAAAGCAAATCCTAAACCCTAGAAGGGAGAAGTTTGGAAAATCACTGTTCATAAACTCAAATTGAACAGTGAGGCTTTCAATGTCACTAGAACAACACATTCAAAGATTTAGAATCCATTTCACTAAAAGCGAAAGCAAACCCTAAACCCTAGAAGGGAGAAGTTTGGAAAATCACTGTTCATAAACTCAAATTGAAACTAGGGCTTTGAATGTCACTAGAACAACACATTCAAAGATTTCGAAACCATTTCACTAAAAGCGAAAGCAAACCCTAAACCCTAGAAGGGAGAAGTTTGGAAAATCACTGTTCATGAACTCAAATTGAAACAAAGTGATCAAATTGTCACTAGAACAACAAATTCAAAGATTTCGAAACCATTTCACTAAAAGCGAAAGCAAATCCTAAACCCTAGAAGGGAGAAGTTTGGAAAATCACTGTTCATAAACTCAAATTGAACTAGGGCTTTCAATGTCACTAGAACAACACATTCAAAGATTTCGAAACCATTTCACTAAAAGCGAAAGCAAACCCTAAACCCTAGAAGGGAGAAGTTTGGAAAATCACTGTTCATAAACTCAAATTGAAACTTGGGCTTTGAATATCACTAGAACAACACATTCAAATATTTCGAAATCATTTCCCTAAAAGCGAATGCAAATCCTAAACCCTAGATGGGAGAAGTTTGGAAAATCACTGTTCATAAACTAAAATTGAAACTAGGGCTTTCAATGTCACTAGAACAACACATTCAAAGATTTAGAATCCATTTCACTAAAAGCGAAAGCAAACCCTAAACCCTAGAAGGGAGAAGTTTGGAAAATCACTGTTCATAAACTCAAATTGAAACTGGGGCTTTGAATGTCACGAGAACAACACATTCAAAGATTTCGAAACCATTTCACTAAAAGCGAAAGCAAACCCTAAACCCTAGAAGAGAGAATTTTGGAAAATCACTGTTCATAAACTCAAATTGAAACTAGGGCTTTCAATGTCACTAGAACAACACATTCGAATATTTCGAAACCATTTCTCTAAAAGCGAAAGCAAATCCTAAACCCTAGAAGGGAGAAGTTTGGAAAGTCACTGTTCATAAACTCAAATTGAACAGTGAGGCTTTCAATGTCACTAGAACAACACATTCAAAGATTTAGAATCCATTTCACTAAAAGCGAAAGCAAACCCTAAACCGTAGAAGGGATAAGTTTGGAAAATCACTGTTCATAAACTCAAATTGAACAGTGAGGCTTTCAATGTCACTAGAACAACACATTCAAAGATTTAGAATCCATTTCACTAAAAGCGAAAGCAAACCCTAAACCGTAGAAGGGATAAGTTTGGAAAATCACTGTTCATAAACTCAAATTGAAACTCATTCAAAGATTTCGAAACCATTTCACCAAAAGCGAAAGCAAATCTTAAACCCTAGAAGGGAGAAGTTTTGGAAAATCACTGTTCATAAACTCAAATTGAAACTAGGGCTTCAATGTCACTAGAACAACACATTCAAAGATTTCGAAACCATTTCACTAAAAGCGAAAGCAAACCCTAAACCCTAGAAGGGAGAAGTTTGGAAAATCACTGTTCATGAACTCAATTGAAACAAAGTGATCAAATTGTCACTAGAACAACAAATTCAAAGATTTCGAAACCATTTCACTAAAAGCGAAAGCAAATCCTAAACCCTAGAAGGGGAGAAGTTTGGAAATCACTGTTCATAAACTCAATTGAAACTTGGGCTTTGAATATCACTAGAACAACATCAAATATTTCGAAATCATTTCCCTAAAAGCGAATGCCAAATCCTAAACCCAGATGGAGAAGTTTGGAAAATCACTGTTCATAAACTAAAATTGAACTAGGGCTTTCAATGTCACTAGAACAACACATTCAAGATTTAGAATCCATGTCACAAAAAGCGAAAGCAAACCCTAAACCCTAGAAGGGAGAAGTTTGGAAAATCACTGGTCATAAACTCAAATTGAAACTGGGGGCTTTGAATGTCACGAGAACAACACATTCAAGATTTCGAAACCATTTCACTAAAAGCGAAAGCAAACCCTAAACCCTAGAAGGGAGAAGTTTGGAAATCACTGTTCATGAACGCAAATTGAAACAAGTGATTTGTGTCACTAGAACAACAAATTCAAAGATTTCGAAACCATTGCACTAAAAGCAAAAGCAAATCCTAACCCTAGAAGGGAGAAGTTTGGAAAATCACTGTTCAAAACTCAAATTGAAATTAGGGCTTTCAATGTCACAGAACAACACATTCAAAAATTTCGAAACCATTTCACTAAAAGCGAAAGCAAACCCTAAACCCTAGAAGGGAGAAGTTTGGAAATCACTGTTCATGAACTCAAATTGAACAAAGTGATCAAATTGTCACTAGAACAACAATTCAAGAGATTTCGAAACCTTTCACTAAAAGCGAAAGCAAATCCTAAACCCTAGAAGGGAAAGTTGGAAATCACTGTTCATAAACTCAAATTGAAACTAGGGCTTTCAATGTCACTAGAACAACACATTCAAAGATTTCGAAACCATTTCACTAAAAGTGAAAGCAATCCCTAAACCCTAGAAGGAGAATTTTGGGAAAATCAACTGTTCATAAACTCAAATAAACTCAAATTGAACAGTGAGGCTTTCAATGTCACTAGAACAACACATTCAAAGATTTAGAATCCATTTCACTAAAAGCGAAAGCAAACCCTAAACCGTAGAAGGGATAAGTTTGGAAAATCACTGTTCATAAACTCAAATTGTACAGTGAGGCTTTCAATGTCACTAGAACAACACATTCAAAGATTTAGAATCCATTTCACTAAAAGCGAAAGCAAACCCTAAACCGTAGAAGGGATAAGTTTGGAAAATCACTGTTCATAAACTCAAATTGTACAGTGAGGCTTTCAATGTCACTAGAACAACACATTCAAAGATTTAGAATCCATTTCACTAAAAGCGAAAGCAAACCCTAAACCGTAGAAGGGATAAGTTTGGAAAATCACTGTTCATAAACTCAAATTGAAACTAGGGCTTTGAATGTCATGAGAACAACACATTCAAAGATTTCGAAACCATTTCACTAAAAGCGAAAGCAAATCCTAAACCCTAGAAGGGAGAAGTTTGGAAAATCACTGTTCATAAACTCAAATTGAAACTAGGGCTTTCAATGTCACTAGAACAACACATTCAAAGATTTCGAAACCATTTCACTAAAAGCGAAAGCAAACCCTAAACCCTAGAAGGGAGAAGTTTGGAAAATCACTGTTCATGAACTCAAATTGAAACAAAGTGATCAAATTGTCACTAGAACAACAAATTCAAAGATTTCGAAACCATTTCACTAAAAGCGAAAGCAAATCCTAAACCCTAGAAGGGAGAAGTTTGGAAAATCACTGTTCATAAACTCAAATTGAAACTTGGGCTTTGAATATCACTAGAACAACACATTCAAATATTTCGAAATCATTTCCCTAAAAGCGAATGCAAATCCTAAACCCTAGATGGGAGAAGTTTGGAAAATCACTGTTCATAAACTAAATTGAAACTAGGGCTTTCAATGTCAGGGCTTTCAATGTCACTAGAACAACACATTCAAAGATTTAGAATCCATTTCACTAAAAGCGAAAGCAAACCCTAAACCCTAGAAGGGAGAAGTTTGGAAAATCACTGTTCATAAACTCAAATTGAAACTGGGGCTTTGAATGTCACGAGAACAACACATTCAAAGATTTCGAAACCATTTCACTAAAAGCGAAAGCAAACCCTAAACCCTAGAAGGGAGAAGTTTGGAAAATCACTGTTCATGAACTCAAATTGAAAAAGTGATTAATTGTCACTAGCAACAACAAATTCAAAGATTTCGAAACCATTTCACTAAAAGCGAAAGCAAATCCTAAACCCTAGAAGGGAGAAGTTTGGAAAATCACTGTTCAAAAACTCAAATTGAAATTAGGGCTTTCAATGTCACTAGAACAACACATTCAAAGATTTCGAAACCATTTCACTAAAAGCGAAAGCAAACCCTAAACCCTAGAAGGGGGGAGTTTGGAAAATCACTGTTCATAAACTCAAATTGAAACTACGGCTTTCAATGTCACTAGAACAACACATTCAAAAATTTCGAAACCATTTCACTAAAAGCGAAAGCAAACCCTAAACCCTAGAAGGGAGAAGTTTGGAAAATCACTGTTCATGAACTCAAATTGAAACAAAGTGATCAAATTGTCACTAGAACAACAAATTCAAAGATTTCGAAACCATTTCACTAAAAGCGAAAGCAAATCCTAAACCCTAGAAGGGAGAAGTTTGGAAAATCACTGTTCATAAACTCAAATTGAAACTAGGGCTTTCAATGTCACTAGAACAACACATTCAAAGATTTCGAAACCATTTCACTAAAAGCGAAAGCAAACCCTAAACCCTAGAAGGGAGGAGTTTGGAAAATCACTGTTCATAAACTCAAATTGAACAGTGAGGCTTTCAATGTCACTAGAACAACACATTCAAAGATTTAGAATCCATTTCACTAAAAGCGAAAGCAAACCCTAAACCCTAGAAGGGAGAAGTTTGGAAAATCACTGTTCATAAACTCAAATTGAACAGTGAGGCTTTCAATGTCACTAGAACAACACATTCAAAGATTTAGAATCCATTTCACTAAAAGCGAAAGCAAACCCTAAACCGTAGAAGGGATAAGTTTGGAAAATCACTGTTCATAAACTCAAATTGAAACTAGGGCTTTGAATGTCATGAGAACAACACATTCAAAGATTTCGAAACCATTTCACCAAAAGCGAAAGCAAATCTTAAACCCTAGAAGGGAGAAGTTTGGAAAATCACTGTTCATAAACTCAAATTGAAACTAGGGCTTTCAATGTCACTAGAACAACACATTCAAAGATTTCGAAACCATTTCCCTAAAAGCGAATGCAAATCCTAAACCCTAGATGGGAGAAGTTTGGAAAATCACTGTTCATAAACTCAAATTGAAACTAGGGCTTTGAATATCACTAGAACAACACATTCAAATATTTCGAAATCATTTCCCTAAAAGCGAATGCAAATCCTAAACCCTAAATGGGAGAAGTTTGGAAAATCACTGTTCATAAATTAAAATTGAAACTAGGGCTTTCAATGTCACTAGAACAACACATTCAAATATTTCGAAATCATTTCCCTAAAAGCGAATGCAAATCCTAAACCCTAGATGGGAGAAGTTTGGAAAATCACTGTTCATAAACTAAAATTGAAACTAGGGCTTTCAATGTCACTAGAACAACACATTCAAAGATTTCGAAACCATTTCACTAAAAGCGAAAGCAAACCCTAAACCCTAGAAGGGAGAAGTTTGGAAAATCACTGTTCATAAACTCAAATTGAAACTTGGGCTTTGAATATCACTAGAACAACACATTCAAATATTTCGAAATCCCCTAAAAGCGAATGCAAATCCTAAACCCTAGATGGGAGAAGTTTGGAAAATCACTGTTCATAAACTAAAATTGAAACTAGGGCTTTCAATGTCACTAGAACAACACATTCAAAGATTTAGAATCCATTTTACTAAAAGCGAAAGCAAACCCTAAACCCTAGAAGGGAGAAGTTTGTTCATAAACTCAAATTGAAACTGGGGCTTTGAATGTCACGAGAACAACACATTCAAAGATTTCGAAACCATTTCACTAAAAGCGAAAGCAAACCCTAAACCCTAGAAGAGAGAATTTTGGAAAATCACTGTTCATAAACTCAAATTGAAACTAGGGCTTTCAATGTCACTAGAACAACACATTCAAAGATTTCGAAACCATTTCACTAAAAGCGAAAGCAAATCTTAAACCCTAGAAGGGAGAAGTTTGGAAAATCACTGTTCATAAACTCAAATTGAAACTTGGGCTTTGAATATCACTAGAACAACACATTCAAATATTTCGAAATCATTTCCCTAAAAGCGAATGCAAATCCTAAACCCTAGATGGGAGAAGTTTGGAAAATCACTGTTCATAAACTAAAATTGAAACTGGGGCTTTGAATGTCACTAGAACAACACATTCAAAGATTTCGAAACCATTTCCCTAAAAGCGAAAGCAAACCCTAAACCGTAGAAGGGATAAGTTTAGAAAATCACTGTTCATAAACTCAAATTGAAACTAGGGCTTTGAATGTCATGAGAACAACACATTCAAAGATTTCGAAACCATTTCACTAAAAGCGAAAGCAAATCTTAAACCCTAGAAGGGAGAAGTTTGGAAAATCACTGTTCATAAACTCAAATTGAAACTTGGGCTTTGAATATCACTAGAACAACACATTCAAATATTTCGAAATCATTTCCCTAAAAGCGAATGCAAATCCTAAACCCTAGATGGGAGAAGTTTGGAAAATCACTGTTCATAAACTAAAATTGAAACTAGGGTTTAGGGTTTAGGGCATGTTACAGATCACTGTTCATGAACTCAAATTGAAACAAAGGGCATGTTACAGATCAGTGCCCTCAACTGAATGAAAATGGAGGTTGGGAATCTGCAAATGCTATTGGAGGGTATCAAGGAGGATATCAAGGAGGACCTCAACGTCCTAGACATGACCCTTACTCCAATACTTTCAACCCAGGATGGAGGGACCATCCCAATTTCAAGTGGACCAACAATGACAACGTTCAGAATCCTCTTGGTGGGAATTTCCAACGTCCACAAGGGCTTTCCTTCCAAGGATCATCTTTTCAAAGGCCTTACATGCCTCCTCCTCCCCAGAACTCAGGCCCTTCAATGGCCCACTATGATAAAACATTGGAAGCCTTGACTAGCTCTACACAAGCCTTGACAAACTCTACTCAAGCTTTGATTCAAGGACAACAGACCCACACCAAGGACATTGCAGAGCTCAAGAAGCAAATGGGTCAAGTTGTGGATTTCATGAGCAAGATCCACGAAACTGGAAAGCTCCCTAGTAACACCATACCTAACCCTAATGTGGAGAATGCATCAGTTGTTACTACAAGGAGTGGAAGAATGTTCATGGATCCACCAAAAGGGTCAAAGAAGGCCCAAGTGAGCATAGAGATTGAGGAAGACCAAGAACCCACCAAGTTGGGTATGGAGAAGGACCCTGCAACGTCCAAAGAAGAAACCAAGGCATCCTCACCATCAAAGGCAAAACCGGAATAAAGGTAGTCATTCTAACTTAACAAATTCGGTTATTGCTAACCCTTCTTCTTCTTGCATGCCCTTCCCACGCAGGTTTGCCCAATCTAAGAAGGATGAAAGTGACCAAGCTATCTTGGAAACTTTCAAGAAGGTGCAAGTCAACCTACCCCTCCTAGAGGCCATCAAGCAAGTCCCTAAGTATGCCAAGTTCCTCAAAGAGCTTTGCACTACTAGGAGAGTAAACCGTGAAAAGGAGGTGGTAAAGGTAAGTGAGAATGTCTCTGCCCTGATTCAGAGGAAGATTCCTCCAAAGTGTAAGGATCCTGGAAGCTTTACTATTCCTTGTACTATTGGTAACTCTAGATTTAAGAATGCCATGCTAGACCTGGGAGCATCTGTTAATGTTATGCCCTACTCTGTTTATGAAACCCTAGGTCTAGGGGAACTTAAATCTGACAATGTTATCATTCAATTAGCTGATAGATCCAATGCCTACCCTAAAGGTTTGTTAGAGGATGTGCTTGTACAAGTTAACCATCTTATCTTCCCAGCAGATTTTTATGTTTTAGAAATGGAGGACTCCCCTGTGAGTTCCACTCCATTGCTTTTGGGACGTCCTTTCTTAAGGACAGCTAGGACGAAGATTGATGTGTATGAAGGTTCTCTTACAATGGAGTTCGATGGTGACATTATAGGCTTTAACATTTTTGAAGCCATGAGGTATCCCTTAGAGGTTCATGATTGTTTTTCTACTGATATTTTGGATGAACTTGCGCAGAAAATGTTTGACATTATGCATGAGGATACCTTAGTCACTACCCTTGAGAGTGGGGTAGGCTATACAAAGGAAGGGGTCACCATTTCAGAGGACAAGTTGAAAGACACTTGTGAGGAGAAAATCATTGAAAACGTCTCCTTCCTTGAGGCATCTCCCTATATAGGTAAGTCTGTTTCTCCTTTGTCCATTTCGTTATCCACTAAAAAGACTTTACCTTCAGTGGTCCAGGCCCCAGAACTTGAGCTAAAACCTCTTCCAGACCATTTGAAGTATGTCTACTTAGGGGACAAGGAGACCTTACCAGTGATTGTGTCCTCTGCACTAACGACTCCACAAGAAGAGAAATTGGTGGAGATGTTGAAGCAACACAAGACCGCCATAGGATGGACATTGGCGGACATCAAGGGAATCAGCCCTACAACTTGCGTCCATAGGATACTTCTGGAGGAGGGGTCTAAACCCACTAGAGAGGCTCAACGCCGTCTCAACCCTCCAATGATGGAAGTTGTGAAGAAGGAGGTTATCAAACTCCTTGATTGTGGGGTAATCTACCCCATTTCAGACTCCAAGTGGGTCTCCCCAGTTCAGGTCGTGCCCAAGAAGTCTGGGATCACTGTGGTAAAGAATGCTGATAACGAACTGGTGCCCCAAAGGACAGTCACAGGTCACAGAGTATGCATTGACTATAGGAGGCTCAACGCAACCACAAGGAAAGATCACTTTCCTCTGCCATTCATTGATCAGATGCTTGAGCGCCTAGCTGGACATGACTACTATTGCTTTCTGGATGGATACTCTGGTTACAACCAGATTGCAATTGCAAATGAAGATCAAGAGAAGACAACCTTCACTTGCCCCTTTGGAACATTTGCCTATAGACGTATGCCCTTCGGACTTTGCAACGCTCCAGGTACGTTTCAGAGATGTATGGTAAGTATCTTTTCAGATTATATTGAGAAGATCATAGAGGTATTCATGGATGACTTTTCAGTTTTTGGAAAGAATTTTGATGATTGTCTTAATAATCTGGAGATAATTTTGAAGCGTTGCATGGAAACTAACCTTGTACTTAATTGGGAAAAATGTCATTTTATGGTTAAGCAAGGAATAGTTCTAGGACATATTGTCTCTGCTAGGGGTATAGAGGTTGATAAAGCCAAGGTTGATATTGTGCGTCACTTACCCTCTCCCACTTCTGTGAGAGAGATTCGTTCTTTCCTTGGCCATGCAGGTTTTTATAGGAGGTTCATCAAGGACTTCTCTCAGATTTCGAGACCCTTATGTCAACTACTCCAGAAGGATGTGCCCTTTCATTTTGACAAGGAGTGTCAAGAAGCTTTTGACAAGCTTAAGGAGTTGTTGACGTCTGCCCCCATCATGCTACCTCCGGATTGGTCCTTGCCCTTTGAGTTGATGTGTGACTATGCAGTTGGAGCTGTTTTGGGACAAAGGAAGGACAAGCTACCCTATGCCATCTACTACGCCTCAAGGACTCTCAATGATGCCCAAATGAATTACTCCACCACAGAGAAAGAGCTCCTTGCAGTTGTCTTTGCCCTTGAAAAATTTCGCTCTTACTTACTTGGTACCAAAGTTACTATATTTACTGACCATGCAGCTTTGAAATACTTGATGACCAAGAAGGAGGCGAAACCAAGGCTTATCAGATGGATTCTACTTTTGCAAGAGTTTGATGTGGAGATCAAGGACAAGAAGGGTAGTGAAAACGTGGTAGCTGACCACTTGAGTCGCTTGGTGCATGAAGAAGATCATCTCCCTTTGGTGGAGACATTTCCAGATGAGCAGCTCTTTGGACTTCAGGTAAGTGAACCATGGTATGCAGATATTGTGAACTTTATTGTATCTAGAAAGATTCCTGATACCATGTCACGTGCTCATAAGGATAGGCTAAAGAAAATTGTTAAGCAATTTGTTTGGGATGAACCTTATCTATGGAAATATTGCCCTGATCAACTGATTAGGAGATGTGTGCCTGAACATGAACAAAATGCCATACTTTCTTTTTGCCATTCTAAAGCATGTGGGGGACACTTTGGGTCTAAGAAGACTGCGTTTAAGGTATTAGAGTCTGGGTTCTATTGGCCAACATTGTTTAAGGACGCACATGCCTATTGTTTAACTTGTGATAAGTGCCAGAGAACAGGAAACCTAGGTCCTAGAGATCAAATGCCCTTAACTAATATCATAACTGTGGAAATATTTGATGTGTGGGGTATAGATTTCATGGGACCTTTCCCTTCATCTTTTGGGTTTCTCTATATCTTGCTTGCAGTGGACTATGTTTCCAAATGGGTGGAAGCAAAGGCCACTAGAACTAATGACTCTAAGGTTGTTGCAGATTTTATCAAGTCTAACATCTTTAGCAGGTTTGGAATGCCTAGAGTTCTCATTAGTGATGGAGGATCCCATTTTGCAATCGGACGATTGAGGCTCTCTTGAGAGATATGATGTCTCACACATTTTCTACACCTTATCACCCACAAACTAGTGGGCAGGCTGAGGTCTCTAATCGTCAGATTAAGGGGATATTGGAGAAGACTGTGAACCCCAACAGGAAGGACTGGTCCTTGCGTTTAGAGGATGCTCTATGGGCCTACAGAACTGCATACAAAACTCCCATAGGTATGTCACCATATCGAATTATCTATGGAAAACCTTGCCATTTACCTGTGGAGTTGAGCACAAGCTTGGTGGGCTGTGAAGCAGTTCAACATGGATATGGATGCAGCTGGGCTTCATAGGAAGTTGCAATTGCAAGAGTTAGAGGAGATAAGGAATGATGCCTTGAAAGTGCTAAAATCTACAAGGATAAGACTAAGGCATTCCATGATAAAATGATTCGAAGAAGACTTTTGTTGTGGGCCAAAAAGTTCTTCTCTTCCATTCTCGTCTCAAACTCTTCCCAGGTAAGCTCGTTCTCGTTGGATTGGGCCTTTTGTTATCACTCATGTGTTTCCTCATGGAGCTGTGCAGATAAAGAGTGAACAAACAGGCAATGAGTTCAAGGTGAATGGCCATCGCTTGAAGCCTTACTATGAGGCATTTGTGGAACATGAAGTGGAGGCCGTACCCCTCCAAAACGTTCCAAACCCTGAAGAGTAAATGGAGGTACAAGTCTAGGCTGAAAGACTATAAACATTAAGCGCTGCTTGGGAGGCAACCCAATTCAGATGTTGCTGTGGAGGAGTCATCAACGCAGATTTGTTTTATCTTTCCCTTTTACTCCTCCAATTTTTCTTTGTACTTAGTCATTATTTTCGTAAATTTCATCCCTATATGCTTAAGTGTTTCATTGCATGATTATTCTTGATTACATTGAGGACAATGCAATATTTAAGTGTGGGGGAAGGGATTTACACTTTTATCTTGAGTCATATATTGAAAAATACAAAAAAATTGAAAAATGTCAAAAATTCAAAAATTTTCGTTGCTTTTATTTTTGTTTTGAGTCTTAGGATGCCCTTTCAACTGTCTAGGATGATTCTATATCTCTGAAATCATGATTAAAAGAGGATCACAAGATTGAGATGTTTTAAACATGGTATTCTTTGGTTAATTGAGATATATGAAAATGTATGCATGTGTAGTGGATATGGATTTCGTACTTTGGTACAGAATAAAAGCATGTTAAGATGAGTTTTGATTCATAAAGCCCATGTGAGATAATTGAGCCATGTCCCTTTTCTTGGAGTGATAAATGAAAATATATTCTTAATTTCTTGGCGATATTTTGATGATCTCATTATTCTTCATTTGATTGATTGCTTGCCATAGATTAAGTTTGATGGACTAGAGAATGCTAGAATTCGTCTTGTGCTTGTTGAGACGTATATCAATACATGGCCCTGATTCTGGAAATGGGATAGAGGCAACCTAGGAATTACCACCATTGCCATATAAACTGTGCCCCATTTGTGCCCGTCGTGGGACTCCCCTAGATAAGCCCTTTGAGCCTACATTGAGCCTTTTCATTCATCACCCTTAAAACCCTTAACCATGAAGCTTAGTATAGTTACAACCCTACCCTTTGTTCTAAGAACTTAGTGGAGCTATCTTTTGACATACTACATGGGATTTGGTGCTAAGGATGAAGTTGAGAAGAGGTGAAAGTTCAAGTGTGGGGGTAGACTTGTCCATAGAGAAAAAAAAAAAAACTATGTGAAAGCCGTGAAAAATGAAAGAAAAAATGTGTACGGCTAGAAGAAAAAAGTTTATGGATTTTAGTCCCCCATACTTAGTGATTTTGGAGTTTACTTTGAACTGAAGGCCCACTACAGAAAAATTTGGCCTTTGTCCATTCCACTATAGTTCAAGGGAAGTTTTACAATGAAGATTGGGCCCAACATGAAGACATTAGGCCCTTTTATGTTACCTCTAGGGAAAGTGACGTTTTTGCAATGCCTTGGTGGATTTCTTGAGTTTCTACATCTATATGTGCTCTACTAGGTTTTTAGGACACTTTGATAAATCCTTACCTTCATTTCTTAAACCTTGAGCCTGGCCCCATTACAACCTTTAAGAAGACCTTCTTGATCCTTAAGATGGGACAGCCCTTGATGTGGAGATGAGTTACAAGAGTTGAACCTATGGCTTGGGTCCATCTGTGCAAGTAGTTGGTATCCTTCATGAGATCTTTAAAAAAATTATACATGTGCTTTCGTTTCTTACATATGTGATATTTTGTTATCTTTCACATATACTTGAGTGTATAAGCTTTTAAGCATTGCCATGATCTGAGAGAAGAAAGAGTGGATATACCTTGTGAGGATTTGAATCAACTTGTTTGAAACGTGCTTAACAGAACCATCACCATTGTTACAACCAAGTCCTACTTGTGTATGTGTAAATTATGTGTTTCAATTAACTCTCGAATGCCTAACATTGAATTTTGGTTAAGTGCTATCTTGGTGTTATGAAAGTAAGAGATTGCTGAGACAAATAGTGAAGGGCATAGAGTCATTGTTTTGTAGAGTCTTTTTTCTGTTGAGTCTTAGTGTGTGTTAGTGTGATTTTGCTAAGGGACTAGCAAAAGCTAAGTGTGGGGGAATTTGATAGGAGCATTTTAATGCGACGTTTTAACTGCATTTCCCTACATTTTTCTGCGCCATTTCCTTGAAAAATCCCTGTTTTGGGAAGTTTCCATTCTTTGATTGGGGAAAGTTCCTATTGTAAAAAGTTTCCATTTTTGTAGTTTCATTTTCATTTTTAGCAAGTTTCCCATTTTCAGTTTAGGAAAGTTGCCAATTTTCATTTTAGGAAAGTTTCTATTTTTCATTTTTTAGTAAGTTTTCTTTTAAGTATAGTTTCTATTTTCAGGACCTCCGAGCTAGAAAGTGGAAATGAACGCACGACTGGAAAGAGGAGCTTGCGAACACAAGACGAATGAATTGAGAGAAACTGGCCCACACATTTGAGCAGAAATGAAGAAGAAACAAGCTTTCCTAGTCCAAACCAGGAAATCCTACGAAATGGAGGAGGAAAGTTTCCTAGAAGTTTCCAACGCGACCATGAAAAAGAAATGGAAAATAAAGTGTTTTGCGTTGGAAAATGAGAAGGCTTGAAGATGAAGCAACGAGCCCAGAACTCTTGGATTTTCGGCAAATTGGATCAAGGCCCATCAAAGCCCATACCCATTGGGTTTGTGACGCAAACCCTAACCCTTAAAGATGTTTTGCCGTGAATTTGCAAGAGAGAAACACAGGAACAAGGAAGAGGCGCCCAAAAAATCAGCATAAAAGGAGATTTTCTAGGGAGATTTTCTAGGTTATTTTTATGGAAATAAATCAAGAGATAACCCTAGAAGACTCTAGCCGCCAAGCCAAGAGGAAAAACAAGGGATGCCGTGCAAACCCTAAGGAATTCGGCCAAAGATAATGAAGAAAAGCTAGGGTTTTGCCGTGAGGAAAAATCAGAAAATAAGAGCTTTTGTGGAGATTTCTTGGAGTTTAAGGAAAGTGAATATTTGTTGAACCACAAAAAGCTCTCAAAGAGGTCTAGGTTGTCCCCCTT
>JANPXK010000942.1:0-22358 GCA_024704745.1 Rosa lucieae
GTGTTTGCACATATATTTTTTCTTTTACGTTGCACATATAGGTCAAGGATCATTCCTGCAAGATCAGCTAGCTAAATTGGAACAGTTTGGTAATCTACATTATGCAAACAATTAGATAATGGTAATCAAATGGCTAGTCATTTTCTGATTTTGCTGATTTAGCAAGGATGATGCTTAAACATGGTTTACTTTTTTAGCTAATGGAAGTGATACAAAAGACATTACATTTTATTGCCTTGCCTTGAAGTCTTTTCCTACTTGGCCCCATTTATCTTATATAGATAGCTCATTCACTTTGTTTGCTTGATGCTTTTGTCAGTCAATTGCAGAAGTTGCAGAGGATTTGTGGGATCGCTATGGACATGACTTTGGGACTGACTATTCAGGCCTTTTCAAAGCACTTTCTCATATCCATTATACTGTCCGTTTTGCTGCTGCAGAGGCATTAGCTGCTGCTTTGGACGAAAATCTTGATTCTATACGGGTTTGTAGATTTGAACTTAATGATAACTCATAATTTCATACATTTTTATACCCTTAAATGTAGGATTCTAGGCTTAGTTCTTGTCATTTTTGAGTCATTTACTTTGTGTTTGTGTTTTGTAGGTTAAACTGAAGAAAAGAATGATTTGGAGCTTAAGTCACGCAGGATTGAAAGGATGCTGGCCATCTTGATCTTCCAGAATTGTCTCTGCTTTGCGTAAACTTCACAGATTAAACTGTACCTTCTCAGAAGGAATTAGCAGGCAAGCCTTATACCATTGGAAAGATACGGATGTTAACTTTCTAAGGAATTTTACGGAAGTGGATTCGCATTTTTCTGGAGGAAGTTATGATGATTTAAGTAAACCTAGTTCGGGAAGGCAGATTCTGACGGATTTTCGGAATCTGACTTGTGAGGCCCAAGTCCGTTGTTCTTAGCACTTGAATGGAACAAGGCTGAACGTGATTGACATATTTGGAGTAATTTCTTGCATTGACTTTAATAACCCTGCGTTCCTTTGGAGAGAAGAAAGTTATTCCAAGTTGGACTAGAAGACCGAAGAAGCCCAAGTCAAGTAGGATTGGAAAAAGACATACAGGGGAGAAAACCTAGCACGTTTTAGAGACACAAGAGACAGCATATTCGGCAGAGAACAAGGAGAAGAAAGAGCTCTCACCATCGCTGGACCCGAGTTCCTCAATTCTTCCATTGTTTGTTTCATGTTTTCTTTGATTCTAGTCATGTTTTTCATAGTTATGGATTGCTAAATTCCTAAGCTAGGGCTGAGATGAAGCCCCTAGTATGACTATTCTCTTTATTTAGTTGGTTTGCTATTGAATTTCTGGATTTCTATGTTAAACTCTTAATCACCTTTTTAATAGAACTTTTATTCAAAATCTTTGCTCGGGATCAATAAGACCTAGGTTTTGTTTATGAGTTATTTGGTTGGAAAACATGATGCTTGATCAATGAGTAGATGTTTTCTAGGGTGCCAAAAGATAATTCAATCTTGTGATTAAAGAGTTGTGAATTAAGAATACAAGTGCTTGATCATAGTCGATATTCTTGTGTGCATGATTTCCTAGTTCTTTTGTGTTTAATGGAGTTGAACATGTTTGCTTGAACCTGATCATTAAGTGGAGTAAATTATAGTTGGCTACTTGAGTTCTATACATGAACAATAAGTTGGAATTCATAGGTTAGAAGAACTTGGCATATGTCTGGGATCAATAAGGCTTATGTACGGAAATCTTTAGCATGATATCTAGGGAATTCAATGGTTATCAACTAGAGAATAGGGTAGAAGTATTAGGTGGTGGATTCAATGCTTTAGCATTTTCATAATCTGTTCTTTAACTTAAAGAAATCTCATTGCTCATTCTTGTTTTTAATTTCAGTTTTCCTTTCTTTAATTAAACCTCAATCACATCATAAAAATCAGTTTGTTTCACTTAAGTATAGCACATTTGTCATAGCAAAATTGTTTCAATCAGTCCTTGAGGGAATGACCTCGTGCTTGCACATCTATCCTACAATTGAATCGTGCACTTGCGAGTATTAAATTAAAATTGACAACACTTAACCTATTTGATTTTTTTTTATTAGTTATTTTATTTCAAATAGGTGCCTGAAAATAGTGTTCTTATAACCCAGGAATCCCTTTCTACTTTATTCTCCTTGTATATCCGTGATGCTGGTTTGACTGGGAACAATGTCGATGCTGGTTGGCTGGGCCGGCAGGGTGTAGCTTTGGCATTGCATTCTTCTCCTGATGTACTGAGAACAAAAGACCTTCCTGTTGTTATGACCTTTTTGATTTCAAGAGCATTGCTAAGATTTCCGATGCCATTCTTCTAAATATGAACTGTATTGTCCGTGACATGAGATATTTGAGTCCTCAATTTTAAGAAGGGACATGAAAATTTGATTGTACTTAGCTTTTTTATCAATGCTTCTTAATCTGTAGGCAAATTCTAATGCTGATGTTCGGGGGAGACTGATTAATGCTGGCATTATGATTATTGATAAGCACGGAAGAGATAACGTGTCCTTGATATTTCCCATCTTTGAGAACTATTTGAACAAAAAGGTTATTCTCCCCTTCTATCTTGTGATGGCAGTGAAAGACCACTTAATGGATGTGAAATCCTGAAACTTATTATTATTTTTTTCAATTTTTATCTTCTTTTATTTCATTTTTTCTTTACCTAAGGTTGTTTTTAGAATGAGTTCTTTTATCTTGTCAGTTGGGTAACTTTATCTTGTTCTCTTTATTCATTGTTATTGATAGAGATTGTTAATTAAGTTAACTTTATGTTTGCTTGCTTAGCATCAATGGGTGTTGAGATGACGTGTTTGAAACCTAGAAGCCCACCTAGCCTAAATTCTATCCCTTCCACCGTTTTTCCTTTGACTCATTTTCTTTTTGGCTTTTGGGTTCCCATCGAGAAACTGATTTGGGGAGGGTACTACATAGTTCCAAATTTCTTTGCTTTCAGACGGGGATTGAAGAGAGAAGAAACTGAAACTGATTTGGGATGGGTACGACTAGTTGGTCCTTTTAATTTGTGTTTTGATATTCATATTCTCCTTTATTGTTTCCTGTTAAATTATCCTCTGTTTCTGTGTTCTAACGCTATATTGCATGTTTACAGGAATTGGGCACTCAAGTATGGCAAACTCCAAAAGTTCATCAAATATGAGAAATATGATGTTACAGGATGCTTTTATGTTCCACTTTATTAGCTAGCTAGGTAGCAAGATATTCATTATCAGGATTCCCTTAGTCATTTTCTGGTGTGGTTGATATTCATTATCGGGATGCTCTTATAACTCAAAGAACCAAGAGTACTCTTTGTTTCTAGCTGACACTGTTCTTATCAAGTAGGGATTGCAGGTTTGGAAATTCGTGTTTTGACTGTTATGTTCTTCTTCTTTTAGTTTTGTTTGTGCTAGGGTTAGAGATGTAGGTATTTGAATGGAATGGTTTTATGAATTTTGGTAACTTAAGAACTTTTATCAATTTTGGTGTTATATGATGATCATGATGACGAAGTATGGGGATGTAATGGTGGGATCATCGCTGTTTTCATCTGGACCTAGTGAGTCCATCACCCCACATCTCTTCTCTTAGTCTTATTCCCAGAATCTCTATGCTGGGCTGCTATCAGTGAGTGTGTGTGTGTGTTTTTTTTTTTTTCTTTTGATAAGAAACCATTATTGAAACAATATATATATATATATATTAACTTCCTATGGAATAGACATTATTACTTGAGAAATTTTATTTAGGTATCAGATTCAATGAGACCAACGTTGTTGGTCTTGAATTGTTATGGGTTTTTGTATACTCATGAACATGAAGTTAGTCCCCATATGAAGTTAGTCTATGGTATGAACCCCAACAAAGATGTCTAATTTTTTTTTTTTTGGTAATTCAATTGTCAGGTCATAGAGCAAGCCACTGATGCAGAGAAAGCAATGGCTATGTGTGAGTTTCTTGATTTCAAGCGCAGGAACAAGGTAATCTTTCATCATATCTGTCTAATATCTGTTTTCTTTTCTTTGAATGGTGGCGATGTCTATCTGTCTTTCATCATTTAAGTGACTCAGGATAGGAGAAGAAGACACACTATGACTGTGTGGGCTTTGAACCGTCTTCACTTATTTCATTCAGGTAATTTCTGGGTATCTTAAAAAGCTAGCGACTTCTTCTTCCTCCTCCTCCCATTTTTACACACAAACAGAAATTTTCATATTGACTTCCCTTTCATTGGTTTTTGAAAGGAAGAGATAGGATAGATGAAAGAACAGGTTGTTCTGAGTTTTGTTTGAAAGAAGAGATAGGATCTGAATATTTTCTTGATTCAAGTTCTTCTGGGCTTCTTCCGTTCTTTCTTCTTTAATCTGTTACTTGCCCATCTTTCTTGCTTTCGTTAATGTTCATAACAATCATAGAGTCTAGCTTTGTCATTTCTATGTCACTTTGATTGCTGTTTTGTTTGGCCATTTGAGTTATTTCAGAGAACACTTCTTATGGTTTGTTTTATATATGAAAATATGTACATATATATACATATATATATATATACACTGATTTCACTGTACAAACATATACATACATATATATGTACAAACATGTGATGAGTAAGATTTCACTGTCAGGTTTTACTTTTAAACTTCTCATACAACAGTTTGGCATGTGAATAATCTCTTTACTATTAATTGTTGAAATGAGCTTAATAAGGAAAGTAAAGAAAATGCCAAACACTGATTTGTCATGTGTCTTCTATGAATTTGTTTTGTCGAATTAAGAATGTATTTTTATGAATTAGCAAGTAGGCTTTTCTATTCAGTATTTGAATGGTATGAATTTAGCATCATGTGATTCTAGAATAAGACTTTATTAACTAAAGATATGCATTGGTGTTTTAATAGCTTTATTCAGAATCTTGGATGGTTTGTGAAGTTGCTTTCATACAGTGGAGGCTTGGAACTACATCAAAATATGATGGGAGATTATGTTCCTCTTTTATGATGATTTTGACTCGGTAATTGCTTCTACTTTAAATAAAATGACAATGAGTATATTTCAATGTTCCTTAAATTTTCTTGATTTTACAGAATTGTTTTCTTCCATAGTTGCATTTCATATGAATATAGTGATTCAGAATAATTCATACCCCATTTACTATTGTTTTTTTCTGTAGGAGAGGCTGAAAGAAGTTATTGAACAGATCACGAGCTGTAGCTTCTTGGTGAGTAGTCTGTTGTCTTAAAACAAGAAGATATACTATGTAAGTATATCTACTAGAAAAGAAATTGTTATTAGAGATGACTGCATTACGATAAATTCGAAGATAGCAAGGGTCAATATCTCTCTGCATTTTGTATTTCTTGCACATTTGATTTCATTTACCGTTTTTGGTGTACTTATTACTTCAATGTATAGTTTTTATCTTTGATAATTTCAAATCTTTCATTAAGTTATATGTGAATCTAATCACGGGATCAGTGATAGAATACATTGGTTAGTTCTATTCTTATGCAATGAAATTCTGCTTTTTGTCAGTCTATGCATCTCTCTTTAATCTCTATTGCACTTACACTATTGCTTGAACCTCTTTGTAGCTCTTCCAACTACTGTTAGACATTTGCTCAAGAGGATTGAGAAACTGGAGCAGGGATGGGATACGTGTCCAGAAGAAAAATGGAAGGGTAAGCATTGTTTGTAAGATAGGATAGGTTGTAAATTATATTGTTTTCACTGCAATATTAAATTTGCATCTGTTGTTCTGTCCCAATCATGTTTTATGTTTTTTTTTTTTTGAGAAGAATCATTTTTTATGTTTTTCATTTCAATGATTTCATTTTACACAAATGTCTAGATTTTGATGTTACTCTGTTAAAAGCTTATAAATTCTGTTCAATTTATTTGATCAAGTTAAGATAATATGAATGATGAGAAAATACCCCTGTGCTTATGCATTGGAAGAAAAAGACAATGCGCTCAGTAATTAACAATTGTTCCCACTCTTCAAAAATTCGCAATTTTAGTCATGATTACTCAGAATACTGATCGTCTTTATTTTCTCTCAATTATCTTTATCCATTGAACAAGCAGTTAGAGAAAGGTTTTGAAGAGTTCCTGCAGAGAAGTTTAGATTTTCAACAGCAGCATGAAATCAATGTTGTATTCTATTTAGATTTTCATTAACCATTTGAAATCAATGTCGTATTCTATTTATAATTTCATTAAACAGGTGCGCAAACATACTTTTAGACAGTGCATTTTTTTATGAAAATTTGTCCTGCACTCATCGAATTGTATGGATGCATCATTTCAAAATTTATACCTCCAGCTATCCTTTGCTAATTGCTGCCTGTGTGTTGATTTGGTTTGTAAGTTAATTTTCGCGGCAAAGCGCGGGCACAATCTCTAGTTATTTCTAGCTTGCAGAAGAAACAAGAAAAAATATGTTGTTAATTGTGCACTCAAACAACAGAAAATTGTCATTTGAAATAAAAAGTAACAACAAAATGAAATCCAAATATGTTGTTGGACATATCTAAGAATAACAGGAACAAGAAAAAATATGTTGTTACTTGTTCACTCAAACAACAGATAAATGTTATTGTAGGCTACTAAAGACGATAGATAAATGTAATCTGAACTGAATGCTAATCACAGTTAACTGTTATTGGAATTTGAATAAAACAACACTAAACTGTTATTATAAGTCCATTCAGACAACAGATAGGATTTCATATCTTCTACTTTGATGCATTCAAACTACATTTTTTTTGTCTTCGGAATAAGCATTAAATCATAGAAATTACAAGGAACTGTTATTTGTTTTCAGATCACATCACATTTATCTGTCGTCTGAATTTTCATCAGACAACAGAATACCAAAAAACTTTCTGTCGTCTGAAAAGTAATCAGACGACAGAGAAAATCTGTCGTCTGATACCCCCAAGAGACGGCACCGTACTAGACAACATAATTTTTTTTTATCAGACGACAGATCTCCTCTGTCGTCTGATTACTTTTTTGGCATAGTGTAACTAGTTACTTTGAGCTTAAATTCCTGGTAATATTATATTAGATTACTTTAGGAATTTCTAGTAATAGCTCAATCTTGTCATAGTTCAAATGTGGGTGAGTCATTGTATAATGTTTCCTACTTTTACTCTTTAATAGATTTTTTTTTTTTGAAGAAAATCATGTCGATGTATTAATACTCATGCCAGAAAAGATGTAATTTTTGAAGAAAATCATGTCGATATATTAATACTCATGCCAGAAAAGACCATTACATATCCTCCCTCTACCATCTCTGGGTAGATAAAGAGTTTGTGGTAAACCACAGCGATACATAGATTAGGTTCGATCATTTGACGGTACCCATACTCACTTATTCAAGAAAAGCCTATAAACTATGTTACCAAAGACAAGTAACTAGGCAAAGTTTAAAATAAAGAAAAAAACTAAATTTTCTCCTTGCCCTAAGCACTTCCTCAGCGGGGATTTTCTTGGTCTTGGAAGGGTTCTTGTTTTTTGATCCCAATGGACGATCCTTTTCTTCTTTGGTACCATCTTTTCAGTCGGCATAGCTTCTTTTGAAATGAAATTCTCTTTTGGTACTAGGACCCGCACTTTCTCACTAATTTTGTGAGATAAGCCCCTTAGGGTTTCTATGAGCCCTAAAGACTTAGCAGAAAATTTTGAATGAAACTCAGGTGCCTTGACTTTCTTGGCTAATGCAGATGGACTAGTCGCAGTCTCCCCTTCCTTGAAAAACAATTTCAGTTTCTTTGGAGAAGTGTAAGGTGTAGCAGGACGACTTCGTTTGCTTATCTGTTGTTAAGCAGTAACTGGGACCAAAGCCAAAGCATTATATGCCAGCCTGATATCCTCATTTCAAATCACAATAGGCTTTCTTGGTTTGTGAGGGGTAGGAGTTCCAAACAGCTTATGCGCAATGGGAGGCAAAATAGGTGCTTGCAAACCTTGAAAGAGAAATGCCCCATTTTGAAAAAGCATGTCAGTGAAACCTGGGAATTGAGCAGCAAGAGTGAGCCGTGTTAGCTCTTCCACTGCGACATGTTCTTCTGGTCCTTGTGTTGGCTCTTCCACTGCGACATGTTCTTCTAGTCCTTGTGCTACAGTATTAGGGCAGGATCCCTGCTCATGAACAATTAAATTGCAATATTTGCATTTACCAACCAAGTTCTCAAAAAAATATGTGATCTTTTTTACCACCCCCGGAATGTTATTTAGTTTTTTTTTTCAAATGAAAAGGCAGAGAGATATCATCACTACTACAAAAATCGAATCAGACGACACCTCTCAGACGACGCTATGCAATTATTTGTCGTGTGATTAAATTTTTTTTTCTCAGACGTCGTTTTGTAAGAGCAGTCGTCTGATAGGGACTTAAGAATTAGTTCAGAAGACGTTTAAGATAAAAACTGTTGGGTGACGCTCAAAAAAATTGAGCACCAAGTTTCCCACTATGTAAGTGGTGCTAAACCCCATATGGAACCCCAAATTTTGCCCAACATGTATTGATCATACGATGAGAAATAATATAACTGTGGTCTGATCAAAAATTTGACATAAAGGAGGGAGATTTCCCGCCACCCACTAGGCCAAAAAAGCTAACAGACAACGGACCAAATTCGTTGTGTGATTTGGACAATCTCCGTTGTGTATCGGAGCGTTGTGTGATGAAAAATGACACAACGGTGGAAACCCGTTGTGTGAGTCACAAACAGTCAACACTTATTTGGTTAAAAATGTTGTGCCTTCTCTCGGCAGATGGCAGCCACAGTTGCTGCGCAGTCATGTTGCACATGTTATTGGCATCATTCACACAACGAAAGTTGTTTCCGAGCCGTTGTATGAAAGGTGAATCAGACAACAGCATTTTATTTTCTCTGTTATATGAGTTATCCTCACACTTCACTTTTGGAAATTTTATTGTTGTGTGTTAGTTTTAGATAACGTATTCTAGTTATTACAGTTGTGTGATTGTAAATAAGACAACATATGTTTGTTAGAACCATTGCATGTTATATAATGATTCATTGTGCGAACATCCAAATTGTTACTTCAGACAACATTATTAACATTAGAAATTTTGTTGTGTGATAATCGTCTTTTCTGGATTTTGTGCATTGATAATAATGGTCCATTTTACCTAATGAACAGTGACTAATTGTAAAGAAAAGACACTAGAATCTATGAAATGAGTAATCCAACTCATACTATTTGAAGAAAAGCATTCAAACTTTAAAAGGGAGGATTTCCCAATCATCCAAGCCAACATTGAAAGAAGAAAAGCATTCAAATGCATGCCCATCTACTTGGGACATCAAAAGCGGATACAAATACAAACTATTTGTTACAAAACATGCCACACAGTGCATGAATATTGTACCAGCAGAGAAGCACAAAAATGATGCTTTCCTTCAGCAACAACCTACTTCCTCTTATGCTTTCCTTTAGCTCCTACACATACGCCTTCACGACATACTTTGCCCATTCATAGGGAACAAGCTGATACACATGTTGTTCCAAAACATGTCTCTTATGAAGTCTTCATTGATGGTTGTCAAATTCCTTGAACAAATTCTTCCTTGTAACTGCCCTCCAATGCTATCTGCAAAACATGTAAGAAGAGTACTTTTAGTAAGCTAACTCAAACATGCACTAGCACCTGAGCTTCATCTAATATTACTAAATCAGAAAGCACACGTCTTCATCTAATATTACAAAATCTGAAAGTACATGTTCTAACACTGAATTGAATGATCAAGCCTATAGCAGCAATACCCAAAAAAGAGAAGCAGAGCTATAACAAAGACAAACTTATATTGGGGGACATGGGGTACCCCTCCTATATAATCAGTTATATGGAATCGCCTTCAACATCCCATGGCCAATTTTTACCCTGTAATTACATGACTAGCAGAACAATAAGAAGACACTTTTCTAATAAAACAGGGGATACCTTCAGATGAAAACAAAACTAGAACAACAATGGACATTTAGTATAATTATGATAAACAATTATGAATTAATTAAACAAGAGTTATGCACTGAAGATAAATGGTGAAACTTTATCACTTTGTTCTCTTGATAATGAAAAGTTGATTATCACTTCAAACCAAATAACTCGGGAAAAAAACTAGAAGGAGAAGCCCAAATCGTCCAAAAGGCTCAAAGAAAACTAGTGTGAAGTTTAGAACCATACATATGAACCACTAGTTGTACTCGAGGGAACTGAAAGATCATCATCACCTGTAGAGGGGCTAGCCTGAGGTTTCCTTCCTTCTTTCACAGCTTTCCTTACATCTGCTGCTTTCCAAGCCGCATACTTCTGCTTCTGCTCAAGCTACAAAAAGATATCAAAATGTGAACTACTCAAATCCAACTGTATATAACCTTCAAATCAGTAATAACACATTTGTATCCTCAACTTTAACCAAAAAGAATATATAAAGTTTCAAGTGGCATAGCAAAACGTAAAACTCACATCAAGTTGAAGCACACCAAACTGGTTAATTCAAAGAAAATGCTTGCAGCATAGAAGTGTCAATAGACACCAACAAAGATGGCATTCAAATCTATGAATTTTGTCATTATATCATTTCTAAAAAAAAAAACACAGGGAAAACCAAGTCCTCGGGGTCATAAAGGATTGGTCACAATCCTATCCCGATCATGGGGAACTTACAGGGCCTGTACACAAAAAACAAACAGCAATCTCATTTGCGTTCAACAAACTTAAACTAACCACATGTTCTCCCTAAAGAGTTCTCCTAAACCCCTCCACTAATGAACTTCCAATTAAATGGTATAGCTTATTTAGAATCAAATAGTATAATTACAAGAACCCCCTGACATTGCCGAAATATATAAGTACTCTTGTTTTCTTGAAATTACAAGCAGCAGAAACATATCACAGCTTCACTAATCTACTGAATGTTACAGGGAGCCTCAGCATTCGATTTTGAACCAAAAATCAAGTAATGGCAGCAAAGCTAAAGTTCCATTGTTATTTTCCTTGATAAAAACAAAGCAAACAGACCAACCCTGTTGACAGTAAACTCAAAAATGGTATAGAGAAGTGGTTAAGAGAGAAGAAAAGACCTTTTCAAGCTGCTTCATGAGTGAAATCAGGAGGGAATTGGTGGTCTTGGTGCACTTGTTCTGAGGAATCTTCAGCCCTCACTCCATTGCATATAATCGACCTAATTTCAACACAAAACAAATACAATTCAATCAAACCCAAGAACAAATTAGGGTTTTAGAGCTCATAATTTGCGAAAGATTGGACAAATATCAACCTGATGGCGCTTCCATCGAAAGGTGGTGAAGGTATCGACCATGCGTTGGAAGTTGTCGAACTGACAGTCTGACACACCAGATCGGGGACTTCCTCTGCCTCTGAACCTCATCTATCTCCTTATTCGTATCATCCACTGTAAAAAAAAAAAAAAAAAAAAAAACCAAATTAATCCATTACGAGAAAGAGAGACGTACTGAGTAATCGATGAGCCGTGAGGGGGTTCTCTCTAGAGGCATCGATTGGGGGCAAGAGAGTACACTTGTTTTCTAGTTATAGACAGCATTGAAAGCCTTGGATTTGAACAATAGAGTACACTTCTTTTCTAGTTATAGACAGCATTTTAGGTACCTGGGTATTCAAGTTTGAAGTTATATGTATAAAAATCATCACCAAAATTACCCAAAGCATGCAATCCAGCATTCACCCATGAGCACAAATCATATGAAAAGAATACAATAATAAAAAAATTTGCAGTAGTTTGATCAGAAGTTTGTTTTAAAATCAATGATAACTAGTTTGGATAAACAACTATACTAGATAACCCCAGTCAACAATTTCACTTCAATCTTAGCAGACAAAATAGCTGTAAGAGAAGATAAAACATATTATGAGTGAAAATCACAATAAAAAGTAAGATACTGATAATCATTTATTCCCAAGTAATTTAATCTAAGGTTTAGATACCAATAGCTCATAGAACTTGATACTAATGCCCAAAATTTAAGCTTCAAAAAAAAAAAAAAAGTAACCTAAATATAAAGTATGCGTCACATTGTAGTTGCAAGTAAATTCCATGTGACTTTACAAAGCATCCTCTGAACATCTAAAGGTCAATAGACTTAATATGCCATCTTTCACACACAAGTACACCAATGTTACAGACATTAAAAGAAAATAGCCAATTAAAGGAATTCTTGAAACCCAGAAGTTATAACATCTTCATAAAAAAAATAATCTGAATAAATTTACTTCACAGAGAATGTAAATATGATAAGAAAATACCTTCTTCAACCTGGTTTTGATCTCAGACTTTTTGGACTTGTTGTAAATGCGCCTTTTCTCAACCTAGCAAGCTCGCTTTTCAACATAATCAAGCCTCTTGGTTGGAGCAGCCTCACAAACCACAGAGCGACAAACTGACCTCTGACTTGGGCTCACAGACAAATACCCTGCAAATAGAAAAACTCATATATCAAATTCCAATTTGAATTAACAACTTCTTAGACTGGTTGCTGAGAGATCAGTCAGGAAAAAAAAAAACCAAAACTTTAGACCAAAAACAACAAAACCCTTTATCCATATGTGCTTAATTACACTTGAAGGGCTAGTGCAAGTGGGTCTTTCTATATCTTGAAGACCCAATATATGAAAAAGTTTCGAACTTTGTTGAACATTTTCCAATTGAAACTTTCTCCGAAATCAAATTTCAAGACGAACAAAGATAAATACGAAATTGAGAGAATTGATCACCTTTGGAGAAGAAATACGAAATTGGGAGAATTGATCACCTTTGGAGAAGAAATTGTGAGAAAGTGAGAGAAGGGAAACCATCACTCACAGCAAATCATCACCATTAATTGTCTTCCTCTTCTCCTTCTAACACTTATCGCTGGCCCTAAACACTAAAACCCCCACAATTAATCTCAATTTGAACCAAAAGTGGTCTGATTGAACATAAGAGCAAATACCAAAAAGAAGAGAAGGTGAAATTACTCACTGGTGATGAAGCTGAAGAATTCAGAGTCCTTGACGTCCTTAGTGATGGTTGCGACATGTTATAGGACACTCTAAAGCTTGCACTTGTGGATAAGGATCAGCGCTTGCTCGCTCGCCATGTGTAGCCACCATGAGAGAGAAATGAAGGAGAAAGGAAGTGGATATGAGGAAATCGAATACCCACAAATCCCCAAATCCAGTAGCCCACAAATCCCCACAAATCAAATTGTCGTGAAACCCCCAAATCGAGTAGACTACAAATCCCCAAATCGACATTATAGACCCAGAGATCGAAGAACCCTAATCTTCAGCAGATCTCGAAGAACCTCCTCCCTCTTCCCAGTACACAGAATCCTTATCTTCTTCACAAATGGAACTTAGTGACGGCTGAGTCAAGATAATAGAACCCTAATCTCGGCGGTGATGTAGATGTAGATGGAGGAAAGGATTGTGGAGACGATAGGAGAGAAGAGCGATATCGGAAGAGAGAGAGAGAGAGAGCGAGAGGAGACGATGTTTTGGGGAGAGATGGTTTTAGAGGAAATAGCTATTTTGTCTAAGTGGCTGGAGACAAAGTCAATAGCCTTAATTAAGATGTCAGACAACACACGGATCAAATTATGTTGTCTAATTATGTAGACATTAAATTTGAGCTGAGATTTTGTTTGTACCCACATTTGCATGGCCACTCGGACGTAGCTAATGTGCATAGTTATTGAATGATTTCTAGTTACAGTTTGCCACTCAACAAATAATTGGGCCGATTGCCAAAAATGTTGGCCGATGAATAATTGGACAATTCATCTGATCTAAGACGAGTCACATAAAAAATAGGCCGATAGAGGGTTTCGAAAGTTTGGCCTTTGGTTATCGGCCGGCCCGTAGTCATTGGTTTATTGTCTAAAAGCCCATTGGGCAATACTCTAATTGGTTTCCAATCCAAACTCAACTTAGAAGGATAATGGCCGGTTGTCAGAGAAGCCAATAAGCGATAAAGATGAAATTTGATCAAGTAGTATTTCAGTCGACTTGAAATTCATGTCAGCCGATAAGGAGAATTCAATCCAAGATAGCCTACTTCAAGATTAATTGCAGCCGTTGATGACGTCCATCAAAGCCAATCCGGATAGAGTCCAGCGTCAAGTCAGCCGACGATAAGTATTGAAGCCGAATCAAGATAGAGTCACTGAGGCAAGAAGAGGCCGAATTCCACTCAACTTCAAAGAGTCAAGAGATCAGTTCAAGTCATAAAGCAGCCGATATAAATAGAAGCATCGACAGAAGACAAAGACACAACTCCAGAAACTCAAGCCATCAAGCTTTTCTTATTTCGTTTTACCTTTTGCTTAGGTAGAATTTCCGTCTGTTTCCTTAGTTTATTTGCTCTGCTAGTTACAATCTCAGTTACTTTACCTTTCTTGTAGCCTAGTATCGATTTTGAATTGTTCTCTTTGTTTTCTTTCAAACAATAGTTGATAATTTTTAGCCATTCCAGATTTCAGTTTCTTTGTTATTATCTTATATTTGCTCCTTATTGTCTTTACGCTTTACTTGCTTGATCGTGTTATTCATAGTAGCTATTACTCTTATATTTACTCATACTCTCACGACTACACCTAACTCACCCGACCTTCAGCCACCAAGTCCTTAATCTAGAGGCATCGAACCACAGCCGAGAATAAGTTCCTTCCTCGGCTAACAATTGCTTGATAAGTCAGATTTACATCCACTATACCTACAGTTGCACACTTGGCCTCCTGGCCGTGTGCTGGCACGCTCCGCATCTATTCATCGAGAAGGACATTTGTTCCTTGATCCCTCGGCTGTATAGGCCGAGGTGATTTTCAGAGGCTACATCTTTTGGCACGCCCAGTGGGACCATCAGTTGCTGAACAACGAACAAGCTGTTATGGGTCAGTGCAAGCTTAATTGCAATCATGAAGTTGTTTATTTAGTTCATGGCATGTGCTTTCGATTGCTGAGAAATTGAGAAAACAAGTGCAGAATGGCATAATTGCATAACTAGATAGCCCAGAACATGAACTTGCGTTTGAAAACCCAGAGCCGTACCTGCAATTCAATGATATACCCAGTCACTGTATAGCTCTGATAGAGTGAGATTACTCAAAATCAAGAGATTCCCAGCTATGATTTCATGCTCTGGAACAAAAGGAGGGGTGATTACGCAAAGCCAAATTCGAAATATGCAGAGGGAGATTCATCAGATTCGTCAGATCTGAGTTACAAACTCGAATGCAAAATTAAAAATGTGTAATACCTTTCGTGGTCACGAGGATCCGCTCGACTTCATACCCAGATCACTATTAAGAGGAGGAATTGACGAATTTGAAGATATTGGAGCTGCAAGATTCAATTCCAAGCTTTGACAGAGGGCAGCTCGTGTTTTACTAGAAATGGAAGAGTTTATTTTTGTGGTGATAATAGCAGATAAGGAGATAAAGTGATATAAAAGGGAAAAGTGAAAATTGCAAATGGGTCAACCCATAGAAAAATGGGTGCACAGCCAACCCGAAAGAAAGACAAAGGGAGTAATTGGCTGCCAATTTTTCCTTGTGTTGGCTACCTATTCTTTCAATTGGCTGCCAAGCTTTTGTCTTTACGTTGGCCAACTTGAATTTTTCCTTGTGTTGGCTAACCATCTTTCTTTGTTGGCCAACTCAAAATTTGTTCTTGTTGGCTTGCTATCTTTTAGTTGGCCAATTTAAAATTTGATCTCTTGAGTTGGCTGCCACTTTCAATTTGGATTGGCTGTCATTTTCTTTTGTGTTGGCTGACTTGAATTTCCTCATGCCTTTGGCCAACTTAAAATTTGAAGCCCTTTGTTGACCTACTCTCTCCTCACTTGAATTTAATGGCCAACTTAAGGTTTTCCATGGGTTGGCCAACAAGAGCAACAAATAGTCTCCCTTGATGGCTTACTCTCTTGTGTTGGCCAAACTTACACTTCCTTACTTTGGCCAACTTGAAAATTATTGGCCAATTCGAACTTTTTCATGTGTTAGCTTCCTTGAAGATTTTTCATGTGCTGGCTCCCACTAGCCACTCATTTAATGGCTAACTTAAGATTTTTTCACTTGTTGGCCAACATGAACTACAAATTGGCTTCCATGAGCCACTCTCACTTGTTGGCCAACTCCAGTTCTATCAACCGGCTAAACTCGAGTAAGTTATTTGTTGGCCTTCATTAGCCGATTTGCCTCTTCATTCTTTTGTTGGCCGATTTGATTAATAATCATTGGCTTCCTTGTATCTATTGCATTGTTGGCCACCAAAAGCTATATTTCCGTGTTGGCCTACTAACGAACAACTCACTTACTTACTCGAATATCATTTTCTCAAGTTGTCCTGTTACTTACTCACTAGAACATGGGTATAGATGCCAACTTATCAACTTGGATTTCGGCCATTAAATTTGGTTCGCCAATTTAGTCAATTTTCCGAAATCTCATTCAACGAAGGAAGTATGTTCTAGCCATCAGGGAGGTCATGTGGAGCGTTAATACATGAATTTTCGAAGTCGATTAGGGGCCCAAGTTGACTCAAATTTCTCAACCACTCGACGACATTCGCCGATGCTTAAGAAACTTGGGGGGGCAATGTTTGTACCCACATTTGCATGGCCACTCGGACGTAGCTAATGTGCATAGTTATTGAATGATTTCTAGTTACAGTTTGCCACTCAACAAATAATTGGGCCGATTGCCAAAAATGTTGGCCGATGAATAATTGGACAATTCATCTGATCTAAGACGAGTCACATAAAAAATAGGCCGATAGAGGGTTTCGAAGGTTTGGCCTTTGGTTATCGGCCGGCCCGTAGTCATTGGTTTATTGTCTAAAAGCCCATTGGGCAATACTCTAATTGGTTTCCAATCCGAACTCAACTTAGAAGGATAATGGCCGGTTGTCAGAGAGGCCAATAAGCGATAAAGATGAAATTTGATCAAGTAGTATTTCAGTCGACTTGAAATTCATGTCAGCCGATAAGGAGAATTCAATCCAAGATAGCCTACTTCAAGATTAATTGCAGCCGTTGATGACGTCCATCAAAGCCAATCCGGATAGGTCCAGCGTCAAGTCAGCCGACGAAGTATTGAAGCCGAATCAAGATAGAGTCACTGAGGCAAGAAGAGGCCGAATTCCACTCAACTTCAAAGAGTCAAGAGATCAGTTCAAGTCATAAAGCAGCCGATATAATAGAAGCATCGAAGAAGACAAAGACACAACTCAGAAACTCAAGCCATCAAGCTTTTCTTATTTCGTTTTACCTTTTGCTTAGGTAGAATTTCCGTCTGTTTTCCTTAGTTTATTTGCTTGCTAGTTACAATCTCAGTTACTTTACCTTTCTTGTAGCCTAGTATCGATTTTGCTTTGTTCTCTTTGTTTCTTTCAAACAATAGTTGATAATTTTTAGCCATTCCAGATTCAGTTTCTTTGTTAATCTCTATATTTGCTCCTTATTTCTTTACGCTTTACTTGCTTGATCGTGTTATTCATAGTAGCTATTACTTCTTATATTTACTCATACTCTCACGACTACACCTAACTCACCCGAACCTTCAGCCACCAAGTCCTTAATCTAGAGGCATCGAACCCAGCCGAGAATAAGTTCCTTCCTCTGCTAACAATTGCTTGATAAGTCAGATTTACATCCACTATACCTACAGTTGCCACACTTGGCCTCCTGGCCGTGTGCTGGCACGCTCCGCATCTATTCATCGAGAAGGACATTTGTTCCTTGATCCCTCGGCTGTATAGGCCGAGGTGATTTTGAGAGGCAACATCTTTTAAAGAGGGAAAGTTCCCTCTATATGCAATCAAAGTATTAGCTTTGGGGCTAGAGATAGGCATTTCTCTTCAGACAACATGAATAAGCCATTTATGTTGTAGGAGCTTGCAACATCACATATATGTCAATAAAAACTTTGCAGATTTGGGGGGAATGAGTGGCATTGGGAGCACATCCAAAACATTCTCAATGTATCTTCCTCGATCATACAACACAAAGTAAAAAAAACTGTTGTATAAACATTTAGCAAGCTACACTCATACAACATATAACCATTCCGTTGTACTATGTAATACATATTTGAATCCAAATTTGTGTCAAACTAGGAGGGAAATATGCCGCTCTTTTTTTTTTATCATTCACACAACAATTTTTTTTATCAGTGTTGTGCAATCACCTTCTACATAAAAACTTCAAAATTTTTATGGCTTTATACAACGTAGGGTTCTTAATCGTGTTGTATGATTGACTTTCCATCATCAGACATCTTTTTTTTTTCGTTGTGCAAAAAGTGTTGTATATTGAGGTTATTGGCCTAGTGACCATTTTTCTCCAACTCAAACCACAAATTTAAAACTGATGCATTCATACCACATCGTTATGAAATTCTGTTGTGCGAGTCTTTGCAGTGCTTGTCCACATTGATAAGGTAGGGCTTGAAATCCTACACTTAAGCGAAAAAAATAACAAAAATAACTCCAAAACCAAAAGTCTCATTCCCCACTCTTGACAGAGCCTCTCTTTCTCTCCCTCTCTCTCTCTCTCCACAAGCCCAAAACCAAAACCCTCACTTTCTTCTGCAACAGATCTCTCTCTTCTTGACAAACCCCGACCTCTCTCTCTCCCCAACAAACACCATCTCTTCTTTGACAAACCTCAACCAAAGCTCTCTCTCTCTAACAAACCCCGATCAAAACCTAATGGGTTATTCGATCTGGGAAAAAGCGAAGGTCTTCATTTGTGTGAACTGATTGGTTTGGGATTTTCTGGTTCAGAGTTGGTTGAAAACCTAATGGGTAACCTCTAGGGTTCTTCATATCTTTCGGCAATGGTGGTTGTTTCTTTTGGCGGAGCTTTGGATTTGGGATTGAAGGCAAAAATGTCAGAATTAGGGCTAAGAAGGTAACTAGGAAGGGCGTGTCGCGCCAATATCAACATGCTCAACAAAACGACTCTGCCGTGGCCTTGGTCTACATCCCCGAGATTCTACATCGTGTCATACGGCTTGGGAATCTACCTCCTCAACTTGCTCACCGGTTTTCCCTCTCCTCAGGTCGACCCGGAGATCTATGACCTTTCCGACGCCAAAGGTCAGTGCCCTAGTTCTTCCCCAATCTAATTCTTTCGAATTTGAGCTGAATTTTAAGCACTTTCTTTGCTCTATTGGATCTGAAATGGAGTGTGGTTCTCAATTTTGTTTTGTAGAGGTGCTTCTGAAGTAGGTAAGCAATTTCATCTGCTTAGCATGGATTTCGTGCCACTAGTTGGTATTTCTGCCTTTTGGTTGTTGCAGTTTACATATGGTTGGCCAGAAAAGGGAAAGTGGGCTGTGTATTTTGAAACTTTCATTAGCTTCTTGAAAATTTACTGGGTACTACTCTTTATTAGTTCTCTGCTCTCCTAAAAACATATATAACATATATACGTAGTATGTACATATGTAGTGTAATATAGGTGTTTGTGTATTTGAAAGAAGTTTGGTTTATTGCAGCTTCATGTTTTATAGAGCATCAGTTTTGTATTTCTTTAGACAGAGGACTACCTATTACTATTGTTTGAGGTTCAATGCCCTATTGTTGTCTATCTTGAATGTTCTTTTGACTATATGTGCAATTTCTTATCTATCTTGCATTCTGGATATTAACTTCTTAAGGTAACATTGGTTTGCCTCTGTAGATGTTATGTTCTGTCCAGTAGGATCCTTATCCATAGTGTTTATTATTTTCTTAATTTGATCTTACAAGGAGCCAATAACTTCATTTGTACATGATTGATTCTAAACTGTTGCGTCTGTATCAAGTTCGAACATTTTCCACTCAAGAGAGGAAGAGAGAGAGGGGCGGTGGTGTGTGTGCTGCTGCTGAAAAGGTTATGGATTAAGTTATTGTATGGTGGAACAAGTCATGTAAGACTTTGTGAGTTACTAAAATGAGACGATTTATTGGGATTTCTATAAAACTTGGAGTCCTATAAGCCACTATTAAAATTTCTTCAGTGAGCATATAGGCTATGCGTGCTTGAAATGCTACCATAGTGTGTGCCATCAAGCGAGCACTTTCGTTGCAATAGAATGCTGGAAGTTAAAGTGGCTATACCGAAGGTTCTCAGAATTTGTGTATTAGTATTTTTGAAATGCTACTCTCATAATCTTTTTATCTTGGTTACACAAGCATATACCATCAAGATACACATGTACTCCACAACTCATTTGTGTTTTCAAGTTTTGATGTCCTGTGATTTCTGTTTATCTGTTGCTTCAGGATCTGGGCTAAAAAATGCATCGAGGAATTGGATTTATTACCTTTGAAAATGCAGGTCAGATCATCTCACTTTTTTGTTTGACTTGTAGCTGAAATTGTGCATAATGGAGTTGTTTACACTTTCAATTTAACACACTCTCCTCCCCTTAGAGCTTGTATTGCTTATGTAGCTTAACTCTTATAGCTTTCTCACATAGTAAATAACATGTTTTATATCGATATAGCAATCTTTATAAGTCTTCAATGTTGTGTATATACCAAGTTGGCTTAATGAGGATAGTGTTTGAGAGCTGATTGTGTCATAGTTTGTTTGTGGTTCATTGTGTATATATATTTTTTGATGAAAAAAAAAATACTAAAGTGATAATTGTTCTCTAAATTGCAGACTCCACAGAAAATTTAATGACTGATACTCATGAATTGGGGGGTTCTAATGTATTTGTAGATGAATTGAGTTAGATGTATTCATGAAATATTTGGGAACCTAACATGTTTTAATGCTTATTTTAGGATGCCAAAAGAACTGGCCATAGAGGATTTGGTCTTGTAACATTCGGGGAAGACGTTGTAGCAGATCGTGTATTACGAAGATCTCATGAGATCTGTGGACAGCAGGTATTACATGGAAGTTGACCATTAATGTGCTTGTTAACTTGTGGTTTATTTAGATCCTTCATATCAAACTTGTTCCTTGCAAAAAAAAAAAAGAAAAAAAAAAGAGGGGAAAACATTTGACTATCTCTGACCCAATAACCCTAAACATGCTTAATCTTTTTACCTGAAACATCTGCAAGCACTCTACTTGAAACATTCCTTGATGTTTTGAAGCCTATACTTTCCTAAACATCATCTTGACTTTGAAGTGCAAAATTTTCAGACTCACGTGATGTCATTTTGTTATTTCAACATCTGAGTGTTCTCAGCTTAAGTAGTCTAGCACAACTGAACATGCTTACTTAATATCCATGCACCCAAAACATTCTTATTTATTTGAACTATTGAATTTTTCCTTTTCCAGTTTAATATATATGCTCCCATTATGTCAAATAGCATCAAACATGAAATTACTCTTTCCCAAGTCACACCTATGCTAATATGTAATACCACTTATATTAGGCATTCGACAAAGTGAACCTGAAATTACTTTAGTATTTAATGTGATATTTTGGTATGTATGTTTACGGGAGGATGCTTACCCCATTGATAGGGATGACTAGCAGAAGTTCCTAGCAAGTTCCGATTACCTCTCCAGTTATGGCATGCCTGCTTTAATGTCGAATATCCAGGAAGCAGCAGCAGAAGTTCTTAATGGGTAAGGTTTGTTCTACCATTTATAGTGGTCAATTTCTAGGCTTTGAATCTATAGGCAATAAGTTTATTATACTAGAATATATAGAAACTTTAGAAATTTTACCAATTGTCTTGGATAACATGTGCAGAAAGCAGCTCACTGATCGATTCAATACCACGGTTCTCCATGATAGTATTATGCAAATGCTTGACAAGTTCATGAGCGTAGGAAGCCCCCATCACTGGGTGAACTACTTGATGCCTAAGGATGCTAATTGAGTTGAAAGCAAAAAGCTCTTACGGAATTAGTGCTTGGAAGCTTCCAAAGCTAGACTGCAATGAGGCCATGAGAGCAGCAAAGCTTGCAAAGTTAGACCCCTTTAAGTAAATATCTGGATGTATATTGCTAGGAGAGTACTATTAGATGTACTCCTTTTGTGGATAAAGATCACCTTTGCACAATCTATTTTAGTGCATGATGTGGATTATAACAATTTCTTCTATTTATTGATCAGTAAATGTTAATTTGGTCATTGTTGATTCCACTTCCAGCATATATAATGCATTGAATCATTCTTTTAGTACAACAATAACCACACAAAACTGTCATATGTACACAATATTTACAATAGCCTCAAAATTAAAACTGTTGTCTGAATGCAAAACAGATCACGGATGCTATGAAAAAACTGTTGTGTGAATAACAGTCACACAACGGT